>JADHZB010001794.1:28397-40536 GCA_015657535.1 Nephromyces sp. MM_2019
AATGAACAAGCGTGTTGTGGTCAATGGTCTAGCTATGGCCCTTGTAGTGTAACATGCGGACCAGGGAAGCAAACCCGAGAAAGGACATGCGGCACTAACACCGAAACAGATGAAAAGGATTGCAATGAACAAGCGTGTTGTGGTCAATGGTCTAGCTATGGCCCTTGTAGTGTAACATGCGGACCAGGGAAGCAAACCCGAGAAAGGACATGCGGCGCTAACACCGAAACAGATGAAAAGGATTGTATTGAACAAGCGTGTTGTGGTCAATGGTCTAGCTATGGCCCTTGTAGTGTAACATGTGGACCAGGGAAGCAAACCCGAGAAAGGACATGCGGCACTAACACCGAAACAGATGAAAAGGATTGCAATGAACAAGCGTGTTGTGGTCAATGGTCTAGCTATGGCCCTTGTAGTGAAACATGCGGACCAGGGAAGCAAACCCGAGAAAGGACATGCGGCACTAACACCGAAACAGATGAAAAGGATTGTAATATCCTCGATTGCAAAGTTGGACCTGATGTAAAAAAGAATATTAAAGACTCAAATGTAAGTAAATAAAAGATTTCCAAAAACAATTAAATTGTTATATTTGTTTTATAGACTTCTTCTACAAATCATCATTTATCAACTGCAACCATTATCGGTATTTCCATTGCTGGCTGTGCGCTTGTAGCATTAACATTTATTGCGTCTTATGGTCTTAAGAGGTGAGAATTATCAAGGAATACAATTAGATCTATAAGTCAAATTTATATTCGATATTTTTCTTTTCAGTATTGTGGAAGGAGCTATAGCTGTAGGTTCTAGTCCAACTAATTTATTGTTACAAGCCGATTTCAATCCATATAAAAACCAAGAGCAGTATAGGGGTTATGCTGAAGAGGAAAACGCTTTTGAGTTAGATCCAGAAGCATCATTTTGGGGTGCTGCTGATACCATTAAATCGTTTGAGTCTAAAAAAGAAAACTGATAAGATTGGTGTTTGCTAGTTGTGGTTATAACTTTGTTGATGGTGCTAGCTACATTAAATCGCCCTGGTAGCGTATATATATGTAAAAAATACTTGGTGATTAATTCATAGAATACGCTTAATACAATAATCATAAATTAGTCTTAGCTAATTCATTTTAATAAACTTCTTGGAATCTTATTAATAAATTTTTGATAGGTTTGTGAATTTGATTTGAATAGGCCCTTATTGAAAAAATTTCTACTAGAAAACAATGTTTTAAATTGATAGCGTATATTACTAATTTTTTAAATCTAAAACCAAACTCTAAGCCTAGAATATAAATAAAAAGGAAGTTGATTCTAATTCATGACACTAGTATTAATTCAGTTGTAAGCTAAGTAATAATTATAAGTGAATCTGTTATCTATCCAGTCAATGTGTGTATAAATATAATTAATGTTTATATATAATTCAGCGTACAATATATATTTACATTTGATTAATGTGTAAGAGTAAATGTATGAGTATTCAAGAGGCTATGTATGCACAGATGTGATCAATATGAAAGGATATCTAACAAAAAATGAATATGTGTAGAAGAATCATGTGTAAAAGAAAATTTGATCGAAACTAGCTAACCAATATCTAACAAAAAGTTAGGACTGATAAATAATCTTGGGATAGTTTAAGGGTGTTCTTTAAAAGGTCCGATGAGTGTTCACACATGTAGCTAAAAAATAAGACAGGAAATTTCATAAAATTTGTAAAAATTTGAAGAATATAGGAGAAAAATGTCGAATTAAATCCTCAAATAATTGTATTTTGATCAGATGAATTTAAGTTTTTATAATGAAATTACTTACCTTAATAAACAAATTTCCAGCAATTCAGAAGATTGAAATTTCAGGAGAATTTGATGCGTTTACACAAAATAAAACTTGTATACAGAGCAGTATTCTAGTTAGATGTAGCTATAGGTGTTTGTTGAATAGTCATATGTTAATGATATATGTCTTGAATTCATATATTTATATGAAATAGAACTGTTGTGATTAAGTTCAGTGAGAAATTTTAGTTAAGTCGTCAAACTTCGAAAAACACCTGCTTTAGATAGTTTTAAATATAAGTGCATGTATGTACATACAAAAACATGATGTTGTGGAAACCATTTCTCACAAGGCATATATTGAGGTGATTATAGCCATAGAGAGTAGCTTATAAGCATATATTATCGATGTGTATAAATATATATTATAAAATTAGGTTTGTTGTATGCCGAGACATATGGTTGATATGATGTGACTGAAATTATTTTGTATACGATTCTAAA
The DNA here is from genome assembly GCA_015657535.1 of Nephromyces sp. MM_2019. Taxonomy (NCBI): domain Eukaryota; phylum Apicomplexa; class Aconoidasida; order Nephromycida; genus Nephromyces; species Nephromyces sp. MM_2019. The sequence goes on from JADHZB010001794.1 coordinate 30,683, forward strand.
TTCATAATCAGCCCTGTTAATATCTAATACAATGTTACAGAGTTTGTCAAAACGTATGTGAATATTGAAAATTCATTTTTCGATGGTGTATGTAACCATTTTTTATAACGGAGCATATTTATATACACGTTAATGCTTCACGGACAATATTCGCTATATAGAATCAATTGGGCCATGTGCAGGGCATATTATATATAAACCATATGTAAAGCGACGTGTGTGAAGAATTTTAGTTGACATATACTTTTAAGAATATATATGCTTCGAGTATCAGTTAGCATTCATTCATATGATTGTGTATAAATGAATAAATTTTCATTGAATGTGGATGATGAAATAATGGATGCTTTTAGGGAGAGACATCCCTAGTGTTTATTTTTCCCAAAAGTATGTTGGTGAATCTTTTGTTTTTGAGGTAAGTTCTTCGTGTCCTTCATTGGTTATAAGTATTGTGTGTTCGAATTGGGCCGATCTGATATACGAGGAAAAATATATAGAAATGTGTGTAAGCAAATCTGATAAGATATGGAAAGATAAACTTTCTAATAGTGTAAGGTCAATATCAAATTTTCAAGAATTAAAAAATAGGCCATATAAAAAGGTGCTCATATGTGTGTTGCAATTTTCCACCTCTTTCCATCTTTTGTAGCTACAGTCCAATCGTCGGGCCAATATATAACTTCATTTGTGCCTTCACAAATCACAGGTTCAACTGTGAAGACCATCCCAGGTAACATCAAACCAGGGGCATCATTGTATGTGTGGTAAATCTATGTAAATAGTTTAATTAGAAGAATTGTAATAGGCGCGTTTTCACACATGATTGGCTCATAGAATATTTTAAAATGTAGTTTCGCACACATATACTAAAATATATACACACATATACTAAAATATACACACACACATACTAAAATATACACACACATATATACCATATATACACGCACATATACACACATATATACACATACATACACACATATATATACACATATACATACACATATACACACACCTTATTCTTATTAATTAATACATATAACTTACATTAGGTGGCTCATGAAATTCTCTCCCTATTCCATGCCCACAAAAGTTTGCTAAAGATTTGTAACCATATTTTAGAGACTCTTTTTCAATTGTTTTACCAATTTCACATAACCTAAAAAATTTTATGGATTGATAAACATATCTGTGTTTATTGAAATTAAGTATCAAAATTATATATATAATCTGAATAAATTATACAAAATTTAGGAGGTATCAAGTGTCTGTGAAAAAAATTCTCTTCATTAAATGAATTTTTCATTTGATTTCCAATGATATTTAATGATTAGCAAATAGTGTTCAAATATATATAATTTGTGAATTATCATTAAGAAAAATTCATTTGAGGTGAATTAGGATAAATTTTAAATAATTTAGTTATATTTTAAAGCTTAGCCACACCTTTTTTAGATATACCTGAACACACACACACATATACACAGACCTATTTCCAGGTTTACAGCGTTCCAAAGCTGTTTTCCATATTTTGTATGTTGAAAGTAGTAATTTTTTTGAGTTGCTATCAATTTCTCCAACTGCAAATGTTTCTGAACAATCACCATGACAACCATTCATAAAAACTGTTACGTCAAGGTTAATCAAATCACCCTCTTGAAGGATTGTAGAGTCTGGTATACCTTTACACACATAATTTATATAATGTCACTTAGGTACACATCTAATATGAGTGATGATCTCTTATATAGTGACCTTCTGTTCTTGATGCACTAAATTATTCTAAATTTATTCTATATAATAAATAGATATGCATATATGTGTTATATATATATGTGTGTGTCTACAAGTTTATTCATATATTTAGATGGGAAAGAATTGGATATGAAGCAATTTTTACACACACCATGACATACAACTTCATTTATTGAAGTGCATATTGACTTGGGAAAACCTTTATATCTTAATGGGCTTGGGTAAGCACCCAAATTTTCTATCTTTAACTGTGCTAATCGATCTAAGTCATCAGTAGTTATTCCTGGCCTTACATGTTCACCAATCTTATCTAAAACTGTTCTGGCTATCATACATGCTTTACGAATATCTAATTAGGAAATTTGTGATGTATAATAGATATTTATCTTCAAGAAAAGAATAATTAATATTTGATGAGTGTAGAATTCCAGATATATAATGTTTGTTAGTATGGGTCAAATTACAAAATCTTAGAAATGAACAGATAAGGTAATTGTTGTAGTTATATGTGTATTATAGTTTGAATAGCATAGAAATTAAGTGATTTGGATACAAATATTTTCAAAAAAAACATATCATTGAAAGCAAGATAGATCAAAACATAATTTTATTCAAAGTAATTTTTTATGTCTATAAGGTTTTGATGAATATACATAATTATAAATATAAATCTTGTATATAGAAAATTACTAATTATCCAAACCATCAATCTCTTGCTTGTCTTTGACAAAATGTGTACTATATTTAGTATGATTCGATTTAAATTGACCAATTTGAGATGCATATGAAGGCCTTTGTATCCCATCCTTTATAAAATGACTCTTTGAAACTTTTCCTTTTCTAAGCTTACCTGCAAATTTATATATATATATAAACATGAGGATAAATATAGCTACTTTGTGTGTGCTTGATATATAAGATGTTTGGGAAATGTTTTGATCCTATTATATATATATATATATAGAGAGAGAGAGAATATGGATACGTATGTATGTGATTGTGCTAGATTGAATCATCATTGTGAAAATATTTTAAAAATTTCATTGTTCTAATTCAAACCCTTCATAAAAAACAAAATTTGGTTGGATATATATTTCACAAGTTATTTTGTATATCGATATTCTCTTTATACTTTGGAAGTATCAATGTAGAGTTTAAATATCCGTAGTGAAATTTACCAGAATATATAAATTCAGACCATTTTTTTGATTCTTGTTGCTTTAATCTTTTATAGGATTTACTAATTTCTGATCGATAATAAGATGAATCTGTGTATTGGCCAAATCCCCTGTAAAAATTTAGATTATTTTGGCGTTTAAAAGATGTGTGATCATGTATTGAAAACAATTGTAAAATTATCAAAAAAGTGTATGTTAAAATTTGAACTAATATGTTTTATATTATTCACAATATAAATTCAGTAAATTCATATTAATTTGATGGAAAATTTTACTTATTTTCCTTCATATATAAACCATATTGTTGATTGAGACCCTTATGTGTGTAAGCCCAAGATGAGAGAGTAAATAGTCCAAGTAAGTATGTGATAAATATTTGTGTCAACATAATAAGTATATCTATTAGAAATAAAAATTTGTAAAAGATTTGCTGGGAAATAATTCAAAAATAGCCTAAGTACACCAACAAACACCAGCTAAAAAAATACCCACAAAAGTATCCAAAAAATTATAAAAGGATGATTTGTGCAATCTAGTTAAATAATAAATATATATATATTTATATATAATATGAATAAACTTAACCGAATGTTTATATACTTAACCGAATGTTTATATATCAAATAAGTGTAATGCTTTTATGTGTATAAAATTATATATTCTCACAATTGCTGTGGTTTGTTTGAGCATATGGGCTCACGTATTCGCATTGTAACCATAAAAATGTGTGTATACTAAACGTGTAGATAAATGTATGTAGCGCAACCAATAATAAGTGAGTGTTTATATTAGTTATTGAATTGTGATAGCAAAAACCTAACAATATATTCATGTATCTAAAGTTATATGTTCACACAACAATGTATGTGTACATGTGTAAATAAACCAAAAAGTTAATTATATCTACCTTTATGTGTGAATAATTCTTAAGTATTGTATTCGTAGCATAACATTATGTATGTAACCAAAGTAATTTATCTACACAACACCTTATCAAGGTTTTTTTACTTACAAATGCCTAAGATAATACATAGCAGAACACAAATCAAATATAGATATATAAAATGTTAAATAAATCAATTGAGATAGAAAATTGAGCTGTTTTTATGAATAAGATTGAATTCGTAACTTCTATATAATAGTTAAGATACATTAAAATTTATTTATTAAAATTTTTATCTAATCCAGTCAACCGTGTTTTATATGATATGTGTACTAGAAAATGAATCTGAATTATTTGAGAGAAAATTTGATAAAATGGGAAGAAAAAAATCCCTTCTTACCTACATTTATAATCTTTTTGATGTTTTCAGTGTTTTATATATCAAACTCACAAGAAATTTCATTCAAATTTATTATATTTACATTTTTGGGCTTATTCACACAATATTTTCTACTACCATTTCGAATAACGTTTAATTCAACTAAAACAAACGCATTTAATTCAAACTTGGATGAAAATTATAAACATGAAATAACTCAGAAAGATGATAAACATGATAAATATGTATACACAGATACTAAATTAGTTTTGTGTGTGAGAACAGGTGAGAAATACATATATATTTATACACATGTGGTTGTGTATATGTATATATATTTATATATATGTATATTTAGTAGGAGATAGGGGCCGAGGCCATAAGGTTAGATATGTATGTACACTCTTTTCCACTCTATATGTTAATGTATATATATACATTTTGGTCTGTAGGCATGTATGGGTGTGTATATTTGTGAATGTGCAAATGTGTGTGTTTGTGTATATATATGTGTGTGTATGTGTGTGTTTGTGTATATATATGTGTGTGTATGTGTGTCGATCTGTGTGTATGTGTGTGGGTGTATGTGTATGTGTGTGTGTGTGTGTATGTGTGTGTGTGTGTGTATATGTGTGTGTTTGTGTATATGTATGTGTGTGTTTGTGTATATGTATGTGTGTGTTTGTGTATATGTATGTGTGTGGGTGTGTGTGTGTGTTTGTTGAGCATGCGAATGTGTATTATATTATGTAAGAATATATGTTTATGTGTGATGTTAGGGTGAGTATACATCGATATTATATATTCAATTTTATAATACTGTGTGTGTGCTTAATTTATAAATTATGTTTTATATGGGTTAGTTTTCAAAAAGTGTGTGTGTGCGTTGCTTAGTAATTTGGGTCTGTATTACTCTAAAGCGGGCTTAAATTAAATTTTTTAGTTTCATTTTACAAAACCTTATAGGTTTATTACACAATTGTGTGCCTATATATAGATAATAAAATATTATTGCTTCTAGGTATTTAATGTGTGTGTATATTGTGTATATATATTTTTTTTAGATTTGAAAATGGGACATGGTAAGATAGCAGCACAGTGTGCACATGCCGCTGTTGGAATTTACCAAAAATGTGTAAAAGCTAAATCACAACACTACTTTAATTGCTGGATACAAAGTGGTCAAGCTAAAATTTGCCTTAAAATAAAGGTGTGTATATACATGTATTGATAGGTTATGATGTATATATAATTAATTAGTTGATAATTAGTGATGATGGGTATGTTTATAATGTGTGTATATAAAAGTGTTGAAAGGTTATGATGAGACTATTGTGTTTATAATGCACTGTGTGTATCTAAGGTTAGGTTAGTTATATTGACATATGATTATTAATATGTTTGTGTGTATATAAGGTTAGTAACACTGATGTATAATTAATTACATACATGCATGTGTGTATTGAAGTTTTGAAACATATATTTATGGAAAATTGAGTATATGTGTGTATACAAAAATGTGTTTTAATGTTTGGAAAAACTAGATTTTTCAAATATATTTGTATATAAAACATTGTGTTAAATATATAACTGGGCTAACAACATGATGTGTGTTATATATTTATGTCTCAGCCAATTGATGATATTTGTAACATATACACACTTTATGTGTGTGAATACACAAATTTTGTTTTTTCATATTAACATATAATATCTATGTGAATATAACCTATATTTTACATATTTATATAAATCAAGTATGCATATATTATGTGTTAATATAAATAAATTTCATTCAATGAATATATGAATACCTATATAAATTAAGTACATACACATTACAAGTGTGTGTGTGCAGGTATTAATTTTTACAAAATTGATTTAATTTTTTGAATTAATTTATTTATACTATTTACACAATCTAGGATGAGGAAACTCTTAAAACACTGTCAAGTCATGCAAAAATGAAATCTCTTCCTATATATACAGTTCATGATGCTGTAAGTATTTGTTTGATAGGTTTATCTTATACACACACTCATATTTATACATGTAACCACATACAGACACACATGCACACACTCACAAACACATATACACAATACATACATATTTGCACATACACACAAACACATGCACACACATATACACACAAACACATGCACACACACACATACACAAACACACACACACACACACACACACAAACACATGCACACACACAAACACATGCACACACACAAACACATGCACACACACATACACACAAACACATGCACACACACACACACACAAACACATGCACACACACACACACACAAACACATGCACAGACATACACACACAAACACATGCACACACACACATTAGCACACACAAACTCACACATTTCTGCATACATACACATACACACACAAACCCTCATATATATACACACACACATGCATACACTATTAAATAAAATTAAACAAAAATATTACGGTTTATAGGGTAGGACCCAGGTACCATCTGGTAGTGCTACAGTATTAGCCATTGGCCCAGGTAAATATATATATTTAATATACTTGATTTATATATATATATATATATATATATACATACACACATACACACACACACACACACACAAACTCATATACACACATACAAACACATATATACATACACAAAAACATACACACAAATATGTATACACAAATCTACATACAAATTTAACAATTAGTACATATATATATAAACAAATTTACACACAAATGCATAATTTAAGTATTTGATTAGACAAAAAATAAATATATTATAGGTGTGTGTAATATCTTAAATAGCAAGATATAATATAAAGTTGATAATTTTTCAATTATTGATATATTACATACAAGTATTAAATAATACTTATATATTGAATTCTGTACATATTTTTATATATATTTATAGGGCCTATAAATACGATCGATGAAGTGTGTGGGCATTTAAAATTATATTAAATTTTTTTTTACAAATTTATAAGTTATATTTACACACAATTTTTTTCTACACATTTTAACTGTTAATATGATATATATATTACCTCATTATTATTTATATATATAAATGTGTAAATTTTTCGAATATAATAAAAATCTGTGAACACATTTTGTTTATATCTAAAAGTACATTAATCAGAAACATAGACACACACATAAATATATATATGTACACACACATACACTCATATATATATATTTATATAATTTGTTATGAATAAATGAATGTGTTTTTTGTGTGTTAAACAAAATATACATTTTATATTTACATATATATATATATATATATATATATATATATATATATTCAAATTTACAGTGTATCAACACAAATATAAAATTAGAAATGTGTAAAGTAATATTACACACAAATTGATCAACAAAATATTTACATATATATATATATATGTAAAATAGTATGTGTGTATATATATATATATATCTCTTTCTCTATATATATTTGAAAATTGTGTGTATTATGGTGTGTGTGTAAATAAGGTATCTAAGTGATCTTGAAGTGATTTAATTTCATGATTATTGAGATAATTATATAGTGAATTTAGTGTGTCACACACATTATTATTTGATATAATCAAATCATCATAAAATCTGTATATATTATTATCTTTTTCCTTTAAATGTGTGCATGTATTTCTCCATTTTTGGCCTATAATTTTGGCTGATATTTCCCCCTTTAATTTCCTTAATATTTTTTCTCTCTTTATTTTTATTTCTAATTCTTTTTCAAGTATATCTCTTTGTTTACTCATTGTTTCAATAGGTACATTCAACTAATATAATATATATATACATATTTTGTGTGTATATATGTATAAATGGGTTAGTATGTGTATGTGTGTGGAGTGGTTGGAGAGGGTGTTGTTTGTGTGTGTGTATATATGTGTGTTGGATGGAGTGTGTTGAGTGTGTTTAAATATGTGTATGTGGGGTTAAATGTGTTTGTATATGTGTATGAAAGTATATATGTATATATATATATGTGTGTGTGTATATGTATGTGAGTTAAGATAAGTATTTGGGTGTGGATAGGTGTGTGTAGATATCTAGATAACTAAAATATATCTATTCATGAATGTAAGTGTGATAGATTTGTGTGTGTACATAGTTATTAGATAATATATAATTGTTGAGTTTAATATATCAAATAATACAGAGTATATAAAATTAATTAGAAAATTTATAAATTTACACACCTTTTTAGTACTACTTATAACGTTTTGATAGTCTGTGTGTGTAGTTAATTTGTTACTATAAATATTTTGTTGCCTCCAAAATTCATTTTTTATAGCCCAATCTAATCTCTGTTTAGTGGATGAATTTTCTTCACACATTGTATCATTTATATCACTTGAATATATGTGTGTGTGTGTTGAAAAATTTTGTTTGAGTTTTAATGGGGTCCCTTTCTTGTTATGTTTTGTCTAGATTTAAATTATAATTTGTACACACACACAATTGATATATAGATATATATTTATATATCAACTAATAGATAGACACACACACACATACACGCATATATATACTCCAAAATAGACTCCACAATACATATTAATAGATACACACACAAAAAGAAAGGGAAACAAACCCATGCACGAAAAAGAAACAAACTCACACACACATTTACAACACACACACACACACACACACATTTACAACACACACACACACACACATTTACAACACACACACACACACACACACATTTACAACACACACACACACACACATTTACAACACACACACACACACACATTTACAACACACACACACACACACATATATATATATATACACAAACATTTACATATACACAAACATTTACATATACACAAACATTTACATATACACAAACATTTACATATAAACAAACATTTACATATAAACAAACATTTACATATACACAAACATTTACCTATAAACAAACATTTACATATAGATATATACACACATTAACACACACATACACACACACATACACACACACATACACATACACACATACACATACACACATACACACACATACATACACACATATACACACACATTCATAATAACCTGTTTGTGTGTGTGTATCACACTGTTAGAATGTTTAACTTCATTTCCTAAAGTATTAAATTCTTCGAGGAGTACAGAAAGTTGCTGTTTATTTAAAATGTGTGAAATTATGTTTATTTATAGTTTACACATTTTAAAATTTATATTCATTAATAATGTATATAGTTCATGTGTGTGTGTGTGTGTGTATGTATGTATGTGTGTATGTGTGTGTGAGTGTGTGTAGATGATTTCGTTACATTATTTAGTAATTAGGGACATCTTTGTGTGTGTGTGTAATTTTTACATTAGTTAATAATTTGACGTATGTATGTAAAAACTTTAATATATTTTATTATTATATATGTGTATATATATATGTGTGTGTGTGTATTATAAGTTATCAATTAAACGTACATCTGAAAATATTTTCTTTATAGATCTTTGGAATTCATCATCTGGATATATACACACACACATTATATATACACACACATTATATATATACACACACAAATTATATATACACACACCTTATATATACACACACATTATATATATACACACACATTATA
>JADHZB010001795.1:0-12563 GCA_015657535.1 Nephromyces sp. MM_2019
CAATTCATACTTGGAAACTGCGCTAACCCCCTTTGATTCCTATTAAGGGGAGTTTGAGTTTCCCTTCCCCCCCTCAGAGACGCTCTCCTACCCCCCCTAGCAGCACCTGATACCTGCAAATCTCTAGGGGGGGTATCTGATAAAACCCTCTCCCCTACCCCCCTCCTTCTTGCCCCCTCTCTCAGAGAAGGGGAAGGAAATCTGTCAACAATGCGCTGATAATTTGAATACTTTGAAGACCCTTCACTCCCTATGGCCAACTTAAACCTTTCAGGGGTTTCCAATGAGGTGGTGAAAAGGTCGAAGGTAGAAGAGGGGGGAGGGGGGTGATAGCTATACTTTTCAGGGGGGGAGGCGCGTCTTGGCAGCATTCTTGGAGGAGAGGAGGGGCTTTTGTGTGTGTCTAAGACAGCCGAAGCCCAATCGAGCCTAGCTTGCCTAGACATCTCCAGCTGAGCTTCATACAGCCTGGAGATCCCAGCTGCGTCCTTGGGATGCAGCATCCTGATGGCTGTTAGAATGGAAAGGAATGAAGAGGGTGGGGGTTAGAGTGTGCTTGTGTGTTGGTGCGTTCGGCAGTGTTGAGAAGGGGGAAATTCGTGGAGATTCTGTGTTTCTGGAGGGGGGTTTTGCGCGTGTGTATGTGAGTTCAGGTGTGAGTTTCTGAGTGCGTGCATGAGCTTTGGTGAGTGAGTTAGTGCGTGTGTGCGGTTTTGGGTGCTTTTATTTTTTGGAGTGTATGCTTTTGTCTTTGTCTCTTTTGTGCTTGTGTGGTTTTCTCGTTGTGGCCTTTGTATGTGCATGTGTGCGTGGCTCTACGCGTGCATCACTCTACCAGTGGGTGTCTATACATGCGTACGTCACTCAGCGTGTGATTACCCTTGCGAGTGCAAGTAGAGGGATACATAGCACACAGGAGGAACCAGGTGAATAGTAAGGCAGTTCTCTCCTGGTGAGTTGCTATCGTATATGCCACTCGTGCAAGATTGGTGTGTGTGCGTGTGCTTCTTATCAAGTTGCGTGTACCTATCCAGTTGCATCTCCTTATTCAGCTCTACAAGCAGACACTCTGGCATTTTCAACGTTCAAAAAGCAATGCAAGTGAGTGTACATACACCATGAAGATATTTTTTTCGCATTTTCACTGCAAAAGTTTCGAAAATAGGTTACTCATGCACACACAAACACATATACACACAAGCTATAGTTCAGTATGCACCTGCAGTGTATATTCTACTTTGCAATCAACCCCTTACACACACTTTGTAAGAGCATAGCCACAAGCCAATACATCAGCTCAAGGATGTGAAAAGCAATTCCACACCCACTCTCTATGAGCAGAAGTAGGTGCAGAAACGCACACACAATCAAGTTTATGGTCAAAGCCTATGTTCAAGCAGCAAGTCTCAATATTGAAAGTAGCCTAGTGTAGCTGTCAGCATACCCACTCTTACTCCTGTAGGCTTAAGGAAACTGCCACATGAGGAAGATTGATGAGCCTAGTTACAAAGGTGGTAATTCAAGCGATGTGTGTGTGGGAACCTGCATAAGAAAGCAAGAGGAGAGGTGAAAGTCTATGCTTCACTGGAGGGTGCAGAACTATTGTAGAAGAAGCAGTCTCTCCTGTTATGGCGTCGAATATGCTAGGAGGCAGCCTTCGAATGGAAAGTGCACTAAACACCCACTCACACAGAAGTTGCACACACAAGAGTTATGGAGAAAAGCACAAATGTAGAGTTTGTGAGAAAATCATAGCACAAAACTAAAACTTTCGAGAGATTCTACTTTCCCACACACTGGAAAAACCGGTGTACACAGGTTCACAAGAGAAATACCTACACACACAGGAGAAATCTCTACACACACAGGGGAAATCACTATACGCAGAGCAAAAACATCCATACATACACAAGAAAGCTCTACTCATACACACACACGTAGCACAAGTAACCTCTACATGCACACACACACAGCTCTACATACACACGCATACCAAACCACTACACTCACATACACACACACACTTTAGTGAAAATCCATTATTTCGCGCAGCGAACTCAACACAACTAAAACATTGAAGAAGTATAAAATAAAGATCCGCCCGTAGAAGAGGATGTTAACGCACATAAACCCCCCGAATTCGCCAATTGAAAATCAAAAACTCAAATAATTCGCTATTCTCCTCCGAGTGTACGTACACCCCACTACTCTCTTCTTCTCTTTAGATACTTCACTTTATATAAATCTTCCAAGCATCTTCAAACATTTTTTTCACTCAAATCATCAAACTTTCCATCTATTTCTTCATGAAAAGATCATCTTCTTCTACCTCAGAGTTCATAGAAAACATCAGCTTGCTCCAACAGTAAAGATCCAAGTATTTCCGTGAATACACACACAGTCACCTCAGTGTATGTGTTGTATATTGCAGGCTTTTGGGGGTTTTCTCAGGTTAACAGGCAGCCGATGAAATGGCTGTGTGCCCCCCCTCTAATGGAGGTGGGTGAAGATGAGGGAGGGGGGAATGAGTATCTAAGAGAGAGTCAGTGTGTGTGAAGAGGGAGTTAGAGATAGAAAGGCTTTGAGAGAGTTGAAGAAAGTGGGAATTTGGAGAAAGGCAGACGCAGGCATGAGTCACACGCAGGCATGAGTCACACGCAGGCATGAGTCACACGCACACACACATACGCACACACACGAATCACGCACACGCACGCACGAACCACGCACAAGCACACATGCACACACAAGCAAACACACGCAAACACACGCACACATGTCAGTTTGACAAGTTTAGAGTGAGAATCTCAGCGTTAACTTGCTTGTAGGAGTTATTGATGGTTTAAAGGTTAAACGCATAAGGCTGAGTACTAAAGCTTAAATCTTCTTTGCAAATTCCTAGCTTCTCGCAGCCTAGCCTAGTCTCTATAGCAGATTCTCTCTTAAGCTATCCTGAGCTGAGAGGCTAATAGATTCACGCTGAATGAGCGGCCATATCACGCAGATTGAATAGGTATTATTATTATTATTATTCTTCTTCTTCCATGAGGAATGCTAGCAAAAATTACCTCTTAAACGCTTTTCCAGAGTTCATCGACTTAAAGGAGGCAGCTGGGCTTTGGAGCTAGTGTGTATATACTAGTGTGTTTACTACGAAAATATGGGGAAAACATTGTATCCGACACATCAAAACTGTGTGTTGCATCAGACTAGATTAGAGCCAGGGAATTAGGTCGGTAGGGAGGCACACGAAAATAGAAAGAGATAGAGACACACACAGACCGGCACATAAACAGACGCACACTCAGACAGACTTATAAACAACACACACAAGCGTACCGATCGTCGCACACGCTCAGGTCTACGAATAGACACACACACAGGCGTGCTGACCGTCGCACACACTCAGGCCTACAGACGCATACACACGCAAAGCTACACACCTCCCACACACACATCCACCAGTAATTGGCACATGTCTACACTACCCGCGTCACCACCCTCACCCAAGGCCAGTGCAGCCCACCAAACTGAAGCTTCACATCTCCTTAGAATAATCCACACAGTAAGCAATGCACTCCCACACTAGTGTGTATATGTTAACATCAATTACCTCTCCTTCTCTGCCACATTTTTAGAGATCCATGCGCAGCTGCCTTTCGTTGTATATAAGTTGCTACTTCCCTCATTAAGTAGGAGCAACTGAAATGCCTAGCGTATCCGCACACTAGAAATACTAGCCTAATCTTCTCCAGATACTACTGCATAATGAAGAATCAGTACTTAAAGGCTGTATAAGCCTTTATTCAGTACAGAGTAAATATAGTGCTGTAGAGACTTCGCCGATAAGCTTTGATGAAGCTGCTAGCCAACAACTGCCTAGCTTTCACAAGCTCTCCAGTGTAGATACACTAGCTGTTGAAGCCTAGAGTATCAATGCGTTGTGTGTTGCGTAAGATTGTCTACTTTAATACTCTGAGCTAAGAAACATAGAGGGGGGGCGGGTTGCTATCTAGACACCCTACACTCGAACACACTAGATAAGAGTCTCTATGAAATATATTAGTTTATAGAACTTCCACAGGATAAGGGAAACACACACATATGAAGAGATAGTTACAGGCAAGAGACACACACGTGAAGATATACCCACGTGAACACATATACATCCACACATCCACACATCCACACACACAGACGCACACACAGACGCACACACAGACGCACACACAGACGCACACAGACGCCCACACACACACGTACACACGTACACACCCTGACAAATACATGCACACAACCACACAAATAGACACGTACATGCACGCATACGCACAACATGCACACACACACACCCATACACACACTTAAACCCACACACTAATACACAGCACTCCATAAAACTCGGCATTTACCCAATAGATTCCTAGAGTACTGATTCCTACAGCGCACCCATATCCCACCCCCATCACCAATGCTCTCATACATAGAAGTAAAGACTAGCTACTCTCCCTCTTCCAAAGGGATAAAGGCAGCCAGCTGAAGCCTAGTGTGTAGCAAAAGAACCTCTCATCAGTCATATTTTCAGCCTTAAACTAGCAAAATTTATTCTCTTCTAAAGATTTTTTAAACACACACACGCAGAGCTAAAGAAAGCAGTACACACACTACAGCCTCAAGCACTTAACAATAAGAGCGAAATGAGTGGGTAATAAGTTGCAAGGTTCAATATCACAGAAAGAGATTCAGAGCGAGTAGGAGACATATGCTTACACACACACATACATCTAGGAATGAAGTAGAAAGATTCTGAAGCTATACTCTTACTAGCTTTTGCTGCCTAGGATAACTAGAGGAAGGAGATTACACAAACACACATTGAGATAGCAAACGGATGTAAAAGAATCTAATTAGCAGCTTAAGGCGCCTAGTATAGAGCTAATTACGTCGTTTAAGCAGGAAAAAATCAGACGGAAAGCAGGCATGGGCTATGGGAATCTGAGATACACACACACGGCGTCTTCTATAGGAATCTGGGACACACACACACTAGGCATCTGCTACAGGAATCTGAGACACACACACTAGGTATATGCTATAGGAAGCTATGAGGCAGAGTAGTTGACTGCTATAGGAATCTGAGACACATACTAGTTGCCTGCTACAGGAGCCCGAAAAATACACTGGCTATATGCCATTGGAAACTACTACACACACTAGTTGTTCGCTAGTTAATTAATATTTCAATCTACTTCCTCTTAGATATTCGTATTCTTTTTCTAAAGAGAAAACTCACACTCAAGCAGTTGAAATCAGCTATTTCTCAAGCTCTAAATCTTACTGCTCTCCCTCTCAGATTGCACCATTCTAATGTATGAAATAAGCTGAAAACCCCTGTACATACACCTAGTTTCCACAATATGTGAAAAGGCAGCTTGGACAGGCAGCGCAAGAAGCGGTACCTTCTTCTCTTCACGGCGCAAATCCGCTGATATAAAGTTTTTCGTGGTGGGGAAAACGCTGGTCAGCTGTAAAAGGATGCTGAAGAAAACATCCACCAGGAGTAGAGTGACGCATTGAGTTTACGTACATCCAAAGAAGTGGAGATTGCAATTCAATCTAACGCAAAGAAAAAAGAATTTTACTCAAAAAATTCTAACACACTTGAAAAGAAGTCAGCAATGACAAGCACACACTTCAGAAAAAGTTGAAAAAGATTAGCACACACCTAATCAAACAAAAAGACAAGCACATTATGTATAGCTTGAAAATAGCTGCACACAAGCATCCTGCCTAAGCAAACTAGGGGAAGCACTCATTGGTCACACACACACATGCAGGTATGTATTTCCACATATCCATAACTAAATTTATAATTTCTAACCCACAGCAGTAGGGAGGATACGGGATGCATTCCAAAGATAAACATACACACACACACACACACACTCCACAGATACACACATACACACTCCACAGATACACACACACACGTACACTCATACAGATACACCAACACACACACCTTCACTTTTTCTTTCTCAAAATAACTTCATTCAATTTCCCCTTCCACTTGAAGAAATGCTCCCAACCAGCAGACATATCAATCTGCAGAATTTCCGTCATTTCTCTTCCACTCAAGAAACCCTCCTCATCAGTTCTTTCCTCCCTCTTCCTGCAAAGCTCAGCTGCTAACTCCTGAGCTTTCTTAGGAAGGATTATATGCCTATAAAGATACTCTTCATCTTCAAATTTTGGCGAATAGTAAAGAACTCCAAAGTCTGTAACTTTCGTGGCATACTCAATGATCTCCGATCTCGTGAAGTAGCGGTTCATCTTTGAAGAGCTTCAGTAGCTGCAAAATGATGAAGAAGTGAAACGATTCTTTCGTTTTCAAGTGAGCAGAGTGTGCGTGTGTGGGGGGTGGCAGGAGGAAGGTGATGGTGATGGGGGGGGAGATGAGGGGATTCTAGTGGAAGAGGTGTGTATGTGCGATGAGAAGAGTGTTCACACACAGGGAGAGAAAGAGAGAATTGGAGAATGAGACAAAGACGGTAAAAGCGAACACACACCAGGAATTCACAGGAAAGAGCACATGACACACGGGGAATCTGCGAAACAGATGACAACACACAAAACCCGCAGAAAAGATGGCAACACACACAGATTGACGAATGCATTCCAATACACACAAGTTGACGAATGCATTCCAACACACACACAGGCACACAAAAGGGTGAAATTATTTATACTCTAAAACATTGATAGCGAAGGAAATTGAATGGCATGCATATGGAGCTCTTCCAGAGAGCATTGCTGTACGCAGAAGCTCTAAGAGAGAACATTTCCCCTCTTTTTCTTGGAAAATTTTTTCTCTAGTCTTTTTCGAGTTAACGCGCACGAAAAAGGCAGAATCTGTCTCCTCTATACAAATCAGTCTAAGCATGTTGAAAGAGAGGATTTTACCTGGATCACTGGCTGTGCGGCAGTTTCACTGGTTATTACAACACACATGACTGTGAGCTGCAATATTTTTTCCGCTGAAGATTAATAGCTTTAACACACACCTTTTCTTGTGAATATGTCAGCATACGCTCCCTTCCGAGAATGTGTGAGCGAAAAATTGTGTTTTGAAGATGTTTTTAGCTCCCTCTTGGAAATATGAAAAGTTCCAAGAAAAATACTAAGCGGCTCTCACCAAAGGCAATTCTCTATAAAAAGCAATTTCGTACGCACATTTGATGGGGAAATTTTCCAAAAACATCTCACTGGATATTTTCCACATACTTTTCACTGGAAATTTTCCACATACTTTTCACTGGAAATTTTCCGCATATATCTCACTGGAAATCCCCGCACACATTTTTCTGAAGTGGAGTTTGTATACTATTCCTTCTTGTTCTTTTAACAGACACATACTCTGTATTATTCTATGTTATTCCAACAAAAGCACAAAATAGGGATATTTCAAATTTACAGTTACTTTTGAAGATTAAATATAAAGTGTTAAGTTAGCTAATGAAGCTGAATAACCAAAAGAAGAAGGGCAAATCATTCGTAGAAGAAGCAGAAAAGTTGACGGAATTTTCAGCAAAAAAATGAAAAATTTTGGTGTTTTTATAAGTAAATCTCCTTCTTCTTCTCCTTCTTCCGCTTATTCTGTTATTTCTTCCTACTTTATATAGACACCCTGATAATGAATTAATTTATACTTTGAATCTTCAGCTTTAACCATTAGAACTTCTGGGATGCTTTGCTAATTGAAATGAGCAGAAATCGCAATATTTTCATTGATCAAAGTGGAAGGAGGGGTGTGTGCGTAGGGATTCCATCAGAGGATATTTTTGGTATGTGTGTGTGCGTGTTTTTGTGTGTCTGTCTTATTCTGTGTGTCCCAGTGCGCGCATGCCCTAGCGTGTGTGTGCCTAAGCGTATGTATGACTTAGCGAGTGTCTAAGTGCATCCTAATGTGCATGTGTGTTAGTGTGTGCGTGTGCATGCCTCAGCGTGTGTGTGTCCTAGAATATCAGCGTAACAAATTCGAAGGGTTCCTCGCTGAGATCCTTCCTTCGGACTCTATAAATTTCGCTGTTAATCAGCCTTTGCTGATGAGTGGAGCAACAGAGATGCTGAATTCACACAAAAGCGTATCCTACGCACACACACAAAGAAAGCTCCTCAAGCTGCCATCACCTATCACCCACACATAACACACAAATTATCCGCATATTCCAGGTACACACACAAAGCACAATAACATACCCACACACAACACACACACAAATAGACACGCACACACCAATTGACACAAAACACACACACAAAAATTGACACGCAGACACACACACTTGATTGCTCTCAGCTTAGATCGCGTATATACTTCAGTTGAATATTATTCATTGTAATAACTAAATTCCATCAACTAGCCTGATGATATTCCACACACAAGCATCTATTGGCTATTCTAGCTTACGAACTAGGCTATCAATCTGTTGTTTGAACTTAGGCAATGCACTGCATACATGCGTGTGCGAAATTCGAGAGAGTAAGCCCCTCACAACACCATGAAATCACGCACACACACACTTGTATGACTATACTTATGCAGAGTCCCTTTAAAAGGAATGCTGAGGAATAGATTGATGCATGCACACACAAAGCACATGGATATATACAGTTCAGCAGATGCATACACAAAACTTGCGGATGCACACGCGAAGCACACACATATCCAGATATAAGGATATAGACACGTAAGACACAATTATGAGCATATGCACACAAAAATCATACATATCCAAGTTTGAGCGTATAAACACACACACACATCCAAGTTTGAGGATATACGCACGCAAAACACATACACACATCAAGAATCACTCAGATTTAAGCTCAGCCAAGCATCCACATACAAGAAGATATGCATCACACTCTTCTTTGTGTATCGTCACAACGGGCAGCATGTAATAGCATTTTTCCCAAACAAATCAGTGTACATACACTGAAAACATCGCTGTAAATACAAGATTTTCCTCATGCGTGTGTGTGTGTGTGTGCTAACAAAAGGAGGGGGCTTTTATTAGCACACACACACACACACATACAATACATGATCAAAGATAAAGCACGCAGCAAAAAAGCACACCCTTCACCTCCCACACCCCCCCTTCCCACTATCCCCTAGCCCCCTTCATGAAATCTCCAATTATAGCGTTTAAATTCTCTCTATCGATAAGAATTTTCCACACACACACTTTCTACGATATAATCAAAAACTTTAGGCGATACTAGAGAGGCTTTAGACACCTGGTTTCCCTATTTCATTATAAAACTAATTGACGCAGCAAAAATCAGTGGAAATTCATCAGGACTATGCCTTTAAACGAAATTGAGACCCATAGGTAAACCGAGGACGTGAGAGGATTTGGGGCTTCATCCTGATTCTCACATGAGGGTGAGAGGTCTTTTTAATTTTCAGATTTTTTGATGTTTTTCTTATCAGTTTAGCTACTTAATGCAAATCGTCAGGGTGTGGGGTGGGAAATAAACACACGCACACTCACTCAGGAGGGCATAGCTTACTCATTGTAAAGGAGAGAAATTTTAATAATTTGAGATGGGTAACTATATTCTGTGTAAAAATTTGTAGGTAGAAATACTAATAACAGATAAGTGATCGCAGAGGGTAGATGAGTTAGACGATATGAGGAGAAGCAGCGAAACTTGAATGAAAGCGAGAGATGTGAAGAACCAGGGCAAGTTAAGGGAAAAAAGAAGAGAAAAACACCGGAAGAAAAGCGCAAAAACTCAGAAGGAGAGTAACAGATCAAAGAAGATCAGAAAAAACTAAAAAGAGCAGAAATTCGAAGAAGAAAAAGAAGAAGAGCATAAAACCACAAAAAGAAGAGATTTCAACACGACAAACAGATGAAAAGCAGTTAAAGAGAGCTTATGACCGATACCAAGCATGAAATGAGTGTGACACACACACAAAAGGCCTCTCAAGAAAGTACAGCCTCCAATTGTGAATTGCGAAATGCAGAAAAAACGCTCATACAATGGGATTTGGCTCTTTAAACGTAGCGATTTATGTTCGCTATTTAACTATGGGGGTGAAACTAGTGCTAGCAGTTGCGTAAACACATTGTTTCTTTGTTGCAGTTTGCCTTATCATGCAGCAACTGAAGCTTCAGTAACTACATTCCCAAGGGCTAGGAGGCTCTCTGTATAGCAAAGAAAGGATGAAGAGAGCGGAATTAATGTAACTACCGTATTACCAGCAGCTTTCCACTGATTCTATGAAGATGGATGCTGGAGATTCTGTGGGTTTCACTCTCATCAGTGTGTGCTGGCAGTATATACACTGGTTTTTTAGGTAGTTTTCCATTCAAATAAAACTTCAAACAGTAAAAACCAATAAAAATGCTGGAATCTCCTCAAAAAGCTACGCAACACAAGGGGAAAGTTAAAGATCAGCCGGAAAATACACACGATTATACGATTTAAGCGTTGAAAAAAGTAAAGAACACACGCTAGACGTGTGTTGCATCACCTGCACTATGCTAGTACACATACACACAAAAGTTGGCGAAAACCGCAATTTTGCGAGTATGTGCTTTGCTATGTAAAACAAAGTTATTAAACGAAAGAATGAAGAGTTTCTTCCGCTGGAAAATACAACTGCTGCATTATATTATATAGTTGAAGATGAAAACCCCCAGTTGGTAAGCCGTAAACTAAACCCACCAGCTGGTGCTATAGTGTGTGCAAAAAAGCATGTGGTAGAAGATGAAAACCCCCAGTTGGTAAGCCGTAAACTAAACCCACCAGCTGGTGCTATAGTGTGTGCAAAAAAGCATGTGGTAGAAGATGAAAACCCCCAGTTGGTAAGCCGTAAACTAAACCCACCAGCTGGTGCTATAGTGTGTGCAAAAAAGCATGTGGTAGAAGATGAAAACCCCCAGTTGGTAAGCCGTAAACTAAACCCACCAGCTGGTGCTATAGTGTGTGCAAAAAAGCATGTGGTAGAAGATGAAAACTCAAAATGCTCGAGCACTAAAACTAAGCTCAGTAACTAAGCCTACAGTGTGTCTGAGAAAGCCCCCATACAAAGCAGCAGAATCACAAGCAGAAATGCATCAAAAAAACAAAAATTTACACCAACTTTTACACATACAAACTTCAGTGTACATATACCCCCACGCAAACAGTTTCAGCGGGGTTACTCACCCAATCTCGTATGCTTCCCTCTTCTTCCTCTTCATCTTCAAGCCTTCAGTTTGGAGGCAGTCGAGCTCTATCCTACCGAATGACCCCTCTCTGAAAGCTGAGATAAAAAATCTACAGCCTGCGAGAGGATCAGGTTTAACCATCTCTCTCTTTACTATCAGTAGCTGTGAGATATGGAAAGATACCTGTTAAGGGAGGGGTGAGGAGGGGGTGGTATGATGCGTAGATGAGGAGGGAGGATGAGGGGAGTTGGTAAGAACGGGGGGTGGTGTGATGGGTAGATCAGGAGGGAGGGTGAGGGAGGAGGATGAGGGAGGAGGTGAGGGGGGATGTTGAGGAGGGAAAGTAAGGGAGTAGCTACAGGGGGTAAGGGGGTTGCTACAAAAAGTGCTGGAAGAGGGACTAGCTACAAAGCGTAAACCGACAATTTTAACCTACCAGTGAAGTCACACACCAATTATAGAAATCTCAAAGCAATAAGCAATACCAACATCCCATCCCCCTCCCGAGACATACACACACACATATATTCTCAGTACAACCTAAAACGTTTGATATGACTGGCATACAAAGTTACCAATTATTTCAAAAACGAGAAGTTAAACTCATATCTACACCAAAGCACCCACTTAAGCACCAAGCAACATACTCGCACAGGTGCATATCTACACACACAACACATTTTTTGAGGAGGTGACAACGTATTTAGTCACAAAATCAAGTATCAAACACACACACAAACAGCTCTTGGGCTCTTCAATACTAAAAATCAACGCTTGCACCCGAATAACCCACAAATTCAATGTCGTTACTAGGCTCCTCTAGCTGTAAAACTTCAACATAAGAGAACATCCTCTTCTTGTTTAAAGTAAACAAAATGAAGTCTCCAATGTAAAACTCTCCCACTCTTTGATCATCTATTAAGCCTAGAGCAGCTAAGAACATGCTGCAATCCTCATCCTTCCTTAGTCTATATATACATTAAAAAAGCAAAGAAAAGGTAAACTCTCTGAGTAGATACAGTGTGTGTAAAAAAGC
The DNA here is from genome assembly GCA_015657535.1 of Nephromyces sp. MM_2019. Lineage (NCBI taxonomy): Eukaryota > Apicomplexa > Aconoidasida > Nephromycida > Nephromyces > Nephromyces sp. MM_2019. Next base: position 12,265 of record JADHZB010001795.1, read on the forward strand.
AACTCAAAAATTATAGAACAAGCGAGTATATTGTATACCAATTTTGGAGGCTCATAATTCATCAACTCACACACAACTTTTGAAGACATACACACACATACGCACACTTCTGTTTTGGGTCTCCAAGCATGAAAAAACTTGCTCTTACTACATCGAATCAGCCCTAGAAAAACCTGCATTTTGCCTTTCTACTTAAAGTTTGAAGAGAGAAGGCTTCTTGAGTCTCGCCTACTGTTAATGTGTTCATGCAGACATATAGGTGCACACACATATGCACACACGCATGCAGACATATAGGT
>JADHZB010001795.1:12766-55366 GCA_015657535.1 Nephromyces sp. MM_2019
CACACACATATGCACACACGCATGCAGACATATAGGTGCACACACATATGCACACACGCATGCACACATATTAGCCCACTTAGGAAGCATTATCCCCGGGCTATCGACGCAGAACAACTTTGGAGACGATGAAATCTTGAAATGATTGATAAAGCGAGTGACTCCAGGCAGACTGCCATGTTTCGCTGTAGTCTTCTCTGTAGCACACACACACACGCATTTCAATCAACGCAGCAATGCATACAAAGAAAACTATAAATTAATGCGAGAAAAACGCAACACTAGGAAAAAGTATAAACACACTTGAAACATCAGGAAAAAGTAGACACACACACAAAATTAGGAAAAAGCAGACACATATACAATGAAAAAAATACTAACACACATAGTATTAAGCCACAGTAAAAGCATATTACAATCCTTATCAACCCATGAGCCTTCATTTCCAATACAACATGCTAACCAAAGAAGAGGAAGCACATAAAATAAAGAAGGAAATATTGCATCACAATTTCGCACACACACACACACACACAACACACGCATTGATTTAATATTATTAACAAACTTACTCAAACCTACGGTTAGCTGGCTTTCCTTGTGCCCGTGCTTACTAGCCTGTACATACATTTCCGACAAATAATAGCACACTATACGAGTTAAACTCAGTAACATGGTGCGTGTGCGAATGCGTGTGTGTGTGTGTGTGTGAGTGCAAATATAATCTTCAAATAGGAATAAGAGAAACACACGTGAGCTAGAAGCCACATTGTATAAAATATAACCTCAAGCATATAATTTTAAAGTCTTGCACACATATCAAACTACACATATTAAGAACACCTAACATTTTGGCACACACACGCATATACACACATCCTCACACTCAAAAATAAAAGCATATAAAAGCTAAAGAAGAATACGCAAATTTAGAGATGTAATTTCGAACGCAATTGTACACACTGTAAAGACAGCAAGAAACGCGAACTACTAACACACACACACACAAAATCCAACTCACACAATAAGTAACCCACACACACACAGCAACAACCAATGCGCAATCCACTTTCCAAACACATAGAAAACACAAAATCGTAGCAAAATCCTACAGAAAACGCCAGCCTCTTCAGTGCATTAATGACGGAAGATTTCCCAGTGTTTGGCAGACCCAGCACCATCATCCACACACCGATAGTCTTGAACCTAGGGACTACTTCCAACATTGCGTAATCCCTTATTTTAGAGACATTCTTACTATTAATTGCGCTTATTGGTAGACACTGAAGAAGTAAAAGCAGCCAAATTCAAGGTTTTGCATACAAAAATGAGAGGAAGAAGCTGAAACAAACTTCAAAAGAAGAAGGTAAAAGGCTAGAAAAAGCCAACAAAAAGTAAGAAACGGCGGAATTTGAGCTTACAATAGGGGAAATCGATGCTAGAAGATGGTTTATTTTGTATTTGCGTTTCTTCAAAGCAAAGTTCCCTGCTTAACAGCACGGGAAGGTGATCAGCGGCCGGATTTGTTGTGCACACACACGCTATTAGCGAGTAGTATGAGGAACTTCATCTCAAAAAAGCACAATCAGCAGGGAAAAAAAGATATTTTTGAGAAGTCGGAGCAGGCTTGTGTATATACACAGTGAGATGCTCTTTATGCTATGATAATGATGAAGTGAAGAGTCACACTGGTTGTAGCGTGCTATGTTTTGTATTTGCGTGTGTTTGCGTTAGAGAATACTTGCTCCCAGTAGATTCAGACGCACAACACTTCCAAATTTCATGTTTTAAAATCAATGCGTACATGTATATATCTAATGCACATGTGTGTGCGTATATCTAATGCACACACACACACACAAAATGTAGGCAGACGGTGTATGTACAGTGATAAAAAACTGCATATGTGACTGACTTTCATTCCAGTTTGTTCTTCAATCAAATCCCTGGCAGACTGAAGATACAAAGAAGTTTGAAAGCAGAAATTACGAAATGATGATGAAAAAGAAAACAGAAAAAACTACAAAAAATTACAAAGTGGGATAAATTCCGAGACGACCAGAAATTTTGTGATAACACACACACACTCACACACATACACGCACACACACGCACAATTTCACACTAGCTTACACACACACTCCCTTAAACACACAGTTTCTCACTCAGATGGTGCTACACACACGTTCGTATATAGACACCTGCACATTCACATATGCCTAGACGCAGAAGCACATGCCTTACTGCCTCTCCAGTTAAGCAAATAGAAGCCTACACAAAACAAACACACACACTACGATATTCTTACATCAACATATTTAAGCACACATAACAAGCAACAATAAAATCCCTCAAACAAACATCTTCAAACGCTGCATTAACTTACGTTAGCATACTTAGGACTGACTAAGTCAGTCTTGTTTAGCAGTATTATACGCTTCATTTTCTCAGGTATTCTGCCTGTAAGATAGTAGTTAGCCGAGGAAAAAGGGGCCCTAGCATCTCGTACCTGAAAACAGTGTACATACACTGCCATAGACTAAAAAAAGTTGAAAAAAAAGGTGCACACATAAATTCCCTTCAACTACTAAAAAAGGTGCACAAAAAGTCGCACACACTCGGACTACCAAGCCCGAGAAAACCAAAAAATCTCTTTATTTGATGAAATTTCCTCGCACACACCCATACACATACACTGGCTAGCAAACCCACCAAAAACCAAAAGATACCCCTTATTCGACGAAATTTCCACACACTCTTACCTCCAAGGCTATATCAATAAAGGAAAACATCTTCATCATCTTTGTTGCAGCGTTGAGCATATGCCCAGGAAACCATGAAATAGGGCTCTCTTTGTATACAAATTCTTCCCTAGCATTGAAGCCTTTATAATCTCCTCCCATCACTCGTACTCTAGGCTTGAAGAAGTAGTTAAAATCAAAGAAAACATCATCTTCAACTGGAAAATCCCCTTTTTTCGCTTCATGATGCTCCCTCTTGATCTCCTGTGGATGTTTTATCGCCTCTTTTCCCATCTTCTTCATCATTGAGGGAGAAAATTCCCTCTTTGGTATGTGAAGATCATCGATGGCCGGCCCAGAAGGCCTCCACCACAGCCCCCCCTTCTTGTAGTTTGACATTTAATGAAAGTTCATGCTTTTAAGCGGAAAAATTGGAGAAAAAGAAGAGGAGATTAGAAGAGGAGAAATTGGGGATTTTTTGAGGAAAATTTGGTTTTTTTTTGTTGAAGAGAAGAGGGCAGCAGAAATTTGAGTATTTAATGATTGAGTGTGTGTTAGGGGGGGGTTAGTGTTTGTGGGGGAGTTAGTTTGTGTGGTAGCTCGCGTCGGTGTATGTGCTAGCTGATATCCGTGTGTGCAGGTCTGCTTGCTACTGTGTGTGTACTTCTTTTTCCGAGTTATCTATAATTCTTGAAGATGCACTCTCTTCCTCGTTATAGATGCTTCACATATGAATGAACAAGAGTACTCAGCATTGTAGAGTGAGATGTTTGCGAAGTTGTGTGTGTTAGGCTTGCTAAGATCTGTGAGTTTGTTATTCATTTAAGTGCTTAATCTGCTAAAATAACTGCCATCTTGACACGCTGATTGAAGTGCTTCATTTGATGTTTGTTCCTTGCTAGTTGAGCATATATCTCGCACACACATCTACCCCCTTGGAGAATTACGTAAGAAGGGAGAGCAAAACACAGAGCACACACACAGAAAGGGAGAGAGAGATAGACGCACGCAGACAAACGGGACACGCATACAGGGAAGCAGATACGCACACACAGAGGGAGAAATACATGCACACAATGGAACAAGCGCTGCGCACAGAAAGACATACGGAGTGCACCCGGGCTCGCTGATAAAGGCAGCATACTCACCAACACACACTGAAACTACTTTCAAGCCAAAAACACACAGTTAATTGTATTCCTCTTCTTAAACCGCCATACATCATAAATTTGTTGTTTTCCTCACTTTTGCTCTGCGTCTTTATCTCTTTTTTGTATGCAAGCATTGATTTTTCCGTATTTTCTTGTATTTTCCTTCAAATTTTCCATCTTTACCTCATTTTTTGTAAACTTCTTCAAATATTCCTCCCTCTTCTGCTTTTCTGCTTCCGGTAGTATGTGTATGCCTCCATCTCTTTTTTCCGCTGTTTTCTCTGATTTTTCAGTGATGAGGAAGGATTGATTTTCTAGTTAAACTGATAATTTTAGTAAATAAAAGAAGAAAATCTTCAAGAAGTCTGCGTTATGGCTGGAAAACGTCAAACGGCGGTAAAGAGCAGCCTTTTATAAATTTTTTTTAAGTTTATATTTTTTGGTGGGGGGGGACAGGGGGGGGAGAAAGTTAAAAAAAGGGGAAGAAGAGGGGAAAGAATCAGAAAAAGGTGTAGAAAAGGGAAAAAGCTATCAGAAAAAGACGTAAGAGAACAAGAAAAATCATAAAGAGATGTAAAAGATGGAAGATGAAGATGGGAAAATCACAAAAACAAGCCCAAAAAATGCATGAAAAAGGTGGTTATGTGACGTGAGTTGGAGATGTTAATGCTCCCCTAAAGATGAAATTGATGTAGAACCACCTCTGGAAGGTTATAGTAGCAGAAAAAGTTCAAACAAACCAGAGAGAACAACATTTAAAGCTTTCACTCTGGCCAAAATTCATGTTTTTTGACGTTTTTTGTATGAAAAAGAGTAAATTTTTGATTTTTTTTTTAAGGGTTTCTTTTCAACTTTTCAATATATTTGTGAAGATTTGCTTTTAATGTGTATCTCTGCCTTTTTTTTTCTTTAAGATTGCTTAGGTGTGTGTGCTACTACTCTCGAGAAGTCTATTGACTAACAGTGCTTTAAGCACGTTTTTTTTATTGTGTGCATCTTTATTTTACGCAGAGAGCAACTGTTTACGTGGTTACTTCTTTTTCATGGATATTTACACACGCAATACTGCGTGTACAAGCATCTTTATGGTTTTCTAAGGAGTCTGCTTCTCTTTTCTGCTTTGTTAGATGCATATGTTCATGCGTCATTATAGGTGTGTGTGTGTGAGCATGCATGCTCGTGTGTGCTTTTGAATTTGTGTGCGCATGCTTGTGTGGGATCTTTGAGCATCTCTCTTCCAGGCTTTCCACGTTTGTGTGCCTATTTGGCGCTGTATTGATCTATGTGTGTCCCTATGTTGTTGTGTGTTATTTGTGAGTTTTTCTATTTCAACTTTTATCTGTATGTGCCTTTGTGCCTGCCTATTTGTCTGTGTGTGCCTCCATATGTACATGTGTGTTATTGCTGAGATTCGCTCTCAGACCCTTCATCTGTGTGTATGCGTACCCTTATAGATTTCATCTCTTCCTTAAACTAATCAGTTTCCAATGTTTTTTTCTCTTTCTTATCATATAAGCTGACACTTCTTTCATCAGACAACCACCCTATCAACAGGATATAGTGGAAGGAGTATAGATACACCGAAATCTTCAGATTTGAAGGAGTTTTCGGAGAAGGCGTCGTTAAGCTATGAAGCATACATTCACTTTGCGTATTGCACTGGACGTTATCTCTGCATGAAATCCCAGGTAGAAGGTGAAGAAGCAGAGGCAGAGGCGATTCCTGCTGAAAAGATCATTGATTGGTAATTCTGTAACTATTTCGTCATTTGTTTTCTATATTTTATCAGCACACACACGCTTATTTGGAGGCTACGCAGATTTGCGCACTATACGCGCAGATACGCACGCCCTTAAATACGCACATTCGGACACTACACACACATTCGCACGCTAGACGCACCCACACTCATTCATACACGCACATCCATACATGAACGCACACACACAAATTTGCACACTATATGCACGAACGATGTACCACTTCACACACGAAATACTAGACGAGGAAATGCTGTTGTAGTGCCATAAAGGAGTTGCGTATCATAAGACTACTGCACACACATATAGAGACTCAGCCAGATGAGAAATCATGAGTACTTGCACACACATATGCACGCCTATGGCAGCCGAATCTGTAAGCTTTAAAGGCGGAGCAAAGTGATTGCCTGCTAGTCCTTTATGTTCAACGTTGTGTGTGTTAGCTCTTAAACAAATAATATTTGAAGTAAATCCTGCTATGCGCATGTAAAGAGCTCCTTGAACGACATATGTAAGATCCTGTGTGTATGTGTGTGTAGAGCTTTTTTGTTTGCATGTGTGTAGAACTTTGTTGTGTGTTTGTGTGTATAACTTTGTTTTGTGCGTACTTGTGCGGCTTTACTATGTGCTTGTGTGTAGACCTTTTTTGTGTGCCTGTGTGTACTCGCGCGTGTGTTTGCATATATGTGTGTGCTTGAATATATGAGATTGCATATATGTGTGTGTGCGTATGTGTTTGTGCGTATGTGTGTGTCTGCCTTTCAGAAGCATGCGATATTTTCTGATTTTTCTGCATCTTTTTTTCCTTAATTTATTGCATTCATCTTCGCTCTCATGCTCTCTAGGTATTTGAAGAAGTATGCACCCTTGGTCCCTAAGGTGGAGATTTATAGTACCGCAATGTTTTCGTACCATCGCGCACACACAATATTAAATCAGCAAAGTGTGTAAAAAATGCCTATCTGCTGTGCGCATCATATAGCCGCTTATTTGTGCGAATTTTCCCGCTCATCGCATAGTTCAAATGAATATCTACGATTGAATTCATCGCTAAACACACCGTGGCATTAAGCACACGAATACTATGAAAACACACACATACTATGGCGATACGCACACACGAGTGGCACACACGTAGATGACTCAAAAAGGGTAGATACAGCGATAACGTAGGAAGGGCACACACATGAAAAGTACACGCGCAACTTATCTACGCACTTGGCTAACACACATAGATTTAGCGCACAAGGCCAGATTGCTAACTGGCAATTACAGCTACTTCGCTAGTACGCACACACTGCTGGCCTATATACATAAGGTTAGCACATATAGATGGAGCACACACTGCTGCATGAGTAACTCGTGTGCATGGCTAGCACACATGCACGACTAGCATAGGACTAACACGCACACACGGCTACGTAACTAACTCAAGAGCGCGGCTAGCATAAACACATGCATAACACAACCAGGACTAACACACGCACGTATGTAGCCCCATTAATGGCTGCATTGGGTATCAAAGTGTACATGCTGATCTTTCAAGGCGCTAAGCTTTGCAGTGGCATATACAAACTAGCTTAGCATAGAGATGCTGAGAATCCGCTAAAAATTTGTTTTTCATACGTTTTTTTCTTCACAAAAAATCGTCAGAAAATATCAGGAAGAGGGGATTACGTAAAGAGGCTGTACATACAGCTCGTGGAAAATCTCATAGCAGATAAATGTGTGGTTGCAAAGGTAATTTGCTTGTTTCGCTTTGGTTTCAAACTGTGTTATATTTCGTTATATTCTTTCTATACACAAAAAAAAACTCACACATGCTAAATAGAAGCAAACTCTGCTTAAGAGTCAATAAAAGGCTTAATGGGTGTGTTTTTACCTTTGGAGCAAGGGGTTATATAGAACTTTATGTGTTGCGTGTGTGTGTTGCTGTGTGTGAGCACACATATTGCATGCGTGTGGCTATGTATAAGCACACATGTTGCGTGTGTGTGGCTTTATATTAGCACATTTATTGTATTTGATGTCTGGTTATGTGTCAGCACATGTAATCATATGTATTTAAGCTCACATGCTGCTTTCACGAGTTCAACTACGCGCGTATGAGTGCTGCTTCACCAAAGGCGGTTTGTATAGAGCTCTTACAGCTTATGAGTTGCATATTCCTGATGTGTGTGTGAGCTTCATCGTATGTGAGTTTGTGTGTGCGTGGAGCTCTTACAGCTTTAAAATACTTCACTTAGAGCAGCACATGCCAAGCTAGTTGTCTTTGTGCTGAGCTAACTATGCTCATCTCCTAGGACTGTACGTACACTACAAGATGAGGAGATTTTGATTTGAAATCTATAGATTTGCTGGGTTATTTCATCGAAAAAAATCTACACTAACACATCTTCATAAACAAGTCCAGCATACCTATTAGCCACATGCAGACTTCTTATTGTAGCGAGTCTACAGCTGTGTGTGTGCACAAGTTGGTTTTTCTCCTGCACTTACATGTACCTGCGTAAACACCCTCCCTTGCTTGTTCTTGCTATGACTTCCTCCTCTCTATGCCTTCTTTTCTTTCGCACTCTTTTCTAACCAGCAAGTATGCACACACTAAAACTTCATAGTATGTGTAACAAATATAGCCCTATTTCCTAATTTTATCCCTTTGTCTTCTTCTTCTTCCCTCTATTCATATTCTTCTCAGTTAAAAGCTGATGGAAAGAAATCGCTAACACATCATCCCCACTTCTACCTATGGGCCTGGTCAGATACAGCTAAAGCATACGAAAGATCTTGTGGCTATTTTCCTACTTCAACACACTAAAGGGAAGGTTTTCGGGATGGTGAAATTCTATAAGCAGGCAATACGTGATCTTGAAGAAGAAACTCCTCTGCTTTGCTATTTCCTTAGATAATATCTCAAGCCTGCAACACACTTTTAAGCAGGCGATACGTGATCTTGAAGAAGAAACTCCTCTGCTTTGCTATTTCCTTAGATGATATCTTAAGCCTTCAACAGGCTGGTAAGCATGCTTTCTTTGAGTATATTTGCGTGTGTTCTTTACTGCCTTGACCTTGAAGAGCAATAAAGTGCAGGAACTCTACGAAGCGATTCAGTTAATACTTTATTTTTCTTCAATTTTCCCAATTTCTAGATTTTCATAATGTCTAAAAGTTTGAGAATACATTGAATATATACGCACACAGCTTAACTTCAACTTCAGAAGAAGATATTTAGCGTAATTAAACTTTTAAGAAAAGATTCGAATGGTTCACAAAGTGTACGTACACTTGTAAAATATGCGATTAAAATAGGTAAACTGCCATCGGGAAAACCGAAAAAGTTTAGCTCTCTGGCTTTTCTGGCGCATTTTTTTCCTTTTTTATGAAATGCATGGAATTTGGCTGAAAGCTTCGAATTCTCGAATCTGGGATATCTGTGTGTGTGAAGAGCTTTACTGTCATGCTGCTAGAGCTTTAGATTACTGCTTTTGGCGCGCTCTGCGTGTCTCTTTATGTATAATTTATATATGTGTGTGTATTTTTCTGAGCCTTTGCTGGATAATTCAAGGGTTAATCACATCACAGTCGATACATAATATCACTATTTTAGCACTGCCGAAAGTTTGCCTTTCAAGGCATAAAAATTGCTCCTCTGTGAAGTCGTATTTTCTACCTTCGGTATATCTTCAAAGTACACCCCCTCTTTGAAGAATTACGCACACATCACCTCCCAAGCACCTGAATATGTGATTTTTGCATTCCTCTCAATTTGATGGCTTATTTTAGGTTTCTATCTTCACTGCCTTGCGATAGATGTGCGATATTTAGCCTTTTCAAGCTTAAAAATGGGCTTGCATACTCACAGATAGCGATATACTCGGGCCACACACATGGGGTTAGAGCTACATACAGCCACGCATGCACAGCAAGTCACACGGATTTACTCTAATTTGCACGTAGGCATTCACACACAAAGAGGTGTTAACCCGCAAAATACACAAACAGGCACCAACCGGCACGCACAAACAGGCATTAACCCACAAAATACACAAGCAGGCGCCAACCCACAAAAAATAGACAAAAACCAACCCAGATGCACACAGACACTAATCCACACACACAAGAAGAAAAGCATAAAAATTAACCCAAAGCTGCTGCAAAAACAATCTTTGAAGAGGGCCATTGAAATCAATTCATCATAAGATTTCCTCTTACTTCAGAACGCACCCAAAAAGATACTTCCATCGCGATTTTCCCTCCTTTGAGAAGAGCTTCTAGGCTTTTCTAAAAGCCCCCCGGTGAAAGCGACTTACTTTTCCTACCCCTAAGCCCCTATTCCTCGCGTCTTTGCCCCCCTGCCACTATGCAGCCCCAGCCCATACTGCCTAGCTAAGCTGCAAATCTTCTCGAGTATAGGGTCAGAAAATGTCCCTCTCAAGTCCTGATTCTTGAGTAGATCGTATAGCTTGTTTGTCACACTTGAGGGAGTTCGGTTTAGCTGAGGCCCGAAATATGAAACATCCAATCCCCCTCTAGTTTCAAGCATTGTACATAGTCGATTGAGCTCGTCTTGACTCCAACAGCGGTATCCTGAGTGAAGAAGAGGGAGGAATTTGAGTATCTTCAAGGAGAAAACAGCGGAAAAACAGAATAATCTCAAGAAAATGACAATTTTTTCCGATTATTAGGGTTTATAGATTTTTTTTTGATGTTTTTCACGTTTTTCTTCTTCAAAAAACTGGTATCTGGATGGATTTGGTGGTTTATTTTGATTTGAAAATAGTTTTCTTCAGGAACTAGGTTGGAAGCTTTTGATTTTTGTTTTTTGAGTAATTCAAGACCAGTGTATGGTACGAATGACTTCAGAAGAAGCTGTAGAAGATGAGGGGTTTTTTGAAGACGTGATGCTATTTGAAGTGAGATGAGAAATTGAGAAAAAAAACACCAGAAAATTCTTCAATGAAAATGATTTCTTCATGTCTGAAGTTTGTTAGAAACTACCTTCAAATAGGATGGAGATTGGCGGATTTTTGATGTTTTGGAGCCACATACCAGAATATGAAACGGTGATCTTAAAAGAAACAGTAAATTAAGCCAGTTTGAGAAAGGCTTCCCAAATGTTGTACAATTGAAAATGCAGGAAAAAGATAAAAAAATGAGGAAAATCGGGAAATTTGAGGTATCTATGGCTTTTATGAAGTCAGCCTCAAATTTCATCTGTTTTCGTCTATTGGGTGATGATGAAGTGGGATGTGTGTGTGTCTTTGATATTGAATTCCTGGTGTTGATGCAGTGAGATGTGTGTGTGTCTTTGATATTGAATTCCTGGTGTTGATGCAGTGAGATGTGTGTGTCTTTGATGTTGAATTACCCCTACAAAGAAAGCCGTTCTCAAAGGTAGCATGCTTTTTACCTCTATCTTCCGACCTGCGCGATAAAAGCAGCGACTTTATGCACCTATTGCCCCAAACTCCACCATAGACTTTCTGCTCGGCAGCAGCTTCTGAGGCTTTCTTTCGACGTTTTGATGCTGAGAGAAACACAGAAAAAAAAGGGCTAATGCGGTCAGGTAAACTTGCCTCTGCTAAATGATAAATGAGAAGTCGATTATGAATGTTATTCTCTGTTTATAGGATATCACCAACATAGATAAAATGGCAAAAAACGCAAAGCAAATAGAGTGAAAAACCTCATTAAAGTGACGTTATTATCGAAGAAACAATTTATATAAAATGAGAGGAATTTGGTTGTCTTTTTCCAGCAAAAGCACACACAAATTAGGCCCAAAATTCTGATTTTTCCTTGAAAATCGTCTCTAAGAAGAAGCAGCAAAAAGCTTCTTTTTAAAAGGTGTTTGGGATTGCTCTTTTCGTCTAGCTGTCTCAAACATTTGAGAAAAAGTGAAAAATTCAAAAAACAATTTTCTTCTTCTTCTTCTTCTTCTTCTTCTTCTTCTTCTCTTTTTTCGATTAAAATGCATGTATCGTGATGAGATAGATGTAGTGTCTGAATGCTTTGATATAAAAAGCAAAAAAATCTTCATTTTCCCCTTCTTTTTCCCGTGAAACTCGTCTTCCCATTGGATCTCTCAAACTGCTACTCACCTTCACTCCCACAATGCTCTACCTTGAATTTTTGAGAGACTCTCCTTCCTCTTTTTGTGTAGGTAGTTGAAGCTTCGTCTTCAGAAAATTTCTGGTAGCACTGATCAGGAGGTGATGATGATTTGGTGCCAAGATGAGCTGAAATTTTTCTGCTGTGGCTGAAGTGATGACGAGTTTTCTTGAAGACGCCAGGATCATCACTGGAAGATTCTGCTGCATTCTTGAGGCCTGCTGAGTATCCGTTTCCTTTGCGAAATTTTCTTTGCAATGAAGATGGAAACGAAAGGTCTTCACTTGCCGAAGTGGATTGAACGTCTCTATTACCCGATTGACTTTCAGGCTCTACCGAGAGAGAATTGAAGTTTTTTCGTGAAAAAGAAGAGTGATTAGGACAAAATACCAGTAGCTTGCCACTATAAATGACAAAAATAGGAAAAAACGACGAAAATTTGCTCTGGTATAAAGTGGTTTTTAGCGATAACTTTCAGATAAAAAGGGAGAAAGATGAGGATAAGATATACACAACAAAATCAGCAAAGAAGCAGACGATTGAAGAATTGCACACAACTTTTTTCTTGAGAGATTTACAAGCGAAACTCAAGGTAGCTGCGAACTTCTTTTAGAGTAAAAAGTTGTTGCATTGAAGTGAAATTGCTGATTGTGAGTATTTTAGGGCTTATGAGCACACAAAATTTGTTGTAGCTACTCCCTTAAGCCTAAAATTGACGTTGCTTTGGGAGATGTCTTTGATGCACATTTGCAGCCAAAAACGTTTAATGAGAAACGCACTTACTGAAGAATTAAGTCGCTGAAACAGAGAGAATCAAAAGAATTGAGAAAGATAAAGGAGAACTGCAAGATGTGTGTGAAGAGGTAATTTGCAGCTACTTACACGCTTTATATATGATGAGCAAATGTCCATGCGCGTCTTGGTCTATGCTAGCGAAGCGCACACACGCTTCTTTATGTTAGCAATGCTCTACCTCTCGCTATGCTAGCAACACTCTGCCTCCTCTTGCTATGCTAGAAAAACTCTACCTCCTCTTGCTACCTATTCTACACGCGCTTCTTTCTCTACATTACTAAACCATGTGCATATTATCTTGCATGCAGTAACCAACACACACACTCAAAATGCATAGCACATCTCCAAACACTTTGCTGAATTACCCGTTATGCCTCCTATATCAAAATCTAAAAGGCTTTCATTTGCAGGAGAAGAAGGCGAAATCTGTCGAGAATATCTTCTAGAGTACAGCCAACTAGCGTGTGTGTCTGCAGAAGATAATCCCCTCATCATACTGTGACCTGCAGCTAACTGGGAGTTATGTTCGCCAGTGGGACTTGGAATCCCTAGGCTATCAGAGTAGTACATTGCCCTTCCAAAGAGCTTTTTTTTGGTGCTTGGATACGAGCCGCTCGAATCTAAAAGTCAAGGAAGCATTGAATAGGCAAGAAAGCGATGCACAAAAAACTAGTTTACTAGTTCAAAGCTAGTCTCGTCATTTGGTGAATTTGCAGTGTATATACACCTCAAAAAAATCTCTGCACTAGGTTTTTGTGGGGCTTAAAGATTGCGATTTTTATGTAAGAAATAAGGGAAAATGTATACAAAGAAAACAGAAAAAATTCAAATAAAAACATGAGGATGAGGTAGTGATGAGGTAAGAAAGGCTTTATACTACAACAAAAGGAAAAACTTCCTTTTCTCATTGAAATTTACTCGAAAAAACCGAAAATACCCCAAAAGAGCACTTTTAGATGCGGAAGTTTTTGAATAAATGGCATAGTTTAGACTAAATACACATACTTTAAAGTATCGCTAAGATAACTAGGGATGACAAGGGGGAAAGGTGCTTAGTATAAAAATTTCTATATTTCACACACACATTAGAGAGTATTACGAGTGAAGGCTCTAGTAAGACTGTAGGTAAACTGCAAAGTTAAAAAACCCGTCATTTTTTACGTGTAGTGGTTTTCTATAGCTCAAAAACGCTGCACACACATTAGCTTAATGCTGAAGAAAATCGCTAAATTTATAGTTTAAGTAGATTTCTAGCCTAGTTTTATTTGAAGTGACATAGATGTTTGCTAGTTTATATTGTGGAGCGTAGCTATAGTGCACACGAGGATAAATGGGCATGTGGATATGTTTAGCGATAGGCACGTGGAAATGTGTGTGTTGTTGTTTGTGTGTTTGTGTGTTTGTGTGTGTGTGTACGTGTGTCTGTCGGTATGTGTGTGCCCATGTGTGTGTGCCTGCCTGGCTGTCTAGCTGCTTGTAATCCTGCACCCACTCATTGCTCTATGCAAATATTTGCCACAATAAAAAGAGAAAAACCTGCTTTTTCACATAATAGCACTTTCTTTATGTTTTAACAACCTCTCTCTTTCTTACAATCTCGTTTCTTCATTCCCCTCTACTCTACCCTACGGAAGGATTAGTACGCTTCCTGCTCGTTGCAGTGAGCTTCATGAAAAAACTCACACTTTAGCACTCTAAATCCTCCTATGGAAATCACACACACACTTACAGCAGACACAAAAAGTATTGAATGCTTTACCTGCTGTAGGAATAGGCGAAGGCCCTTTAGAGTTGGACTGGGTGTCAGTGCAGCAACCAACAACATAGTCGATGAGCTCAGGCATGCAGCAATCGTAGTTGGTATACACACAGCTAGATGCCATTCTTTCCCTGCCTGCAATACAATTTTCCAGTATTTCAAGTCAAAAAACTCGGCCTTTATATTGATTTTGCTTACTCAGAGAAGCTTGCTTTGGCTTATGAGAAGTTTGAAGGAGAAAAAGGAAAAAAAACAGCTTTTTACTCGAAAGTATGAAGAATTCTGTTTGTCGAAGGCAAAATTCTGCACCTTCTAGTAAGTTTAAAGAAGCCTTCTATTTCAACCCAACTTTCTGCACGTTCTACAGCATAAAAGCAGCAATCACAAAGCAATGCACACTAACTACTTCACCCTCTAGAAGCATCCCAAAAACCCTCATTTTTTTCGCTTTATCGAACCTTTGTACGATTCATACGCAACCTCAGATTCCTCTTTGCTTCGCCCAATATGCTTTTCTCCTAGCCTCATTGGACACTGGTTCTCGCTCTCATATGTATCAGTGCCTCCAACTGCGTACGTGCAGCCATATAAATCTCCCTCTTCTCTCAAGGAGAGTTTGCATTCCATCTCCTTTTTGCACACAGCCTCATCGTCTGAATCCCAACAAGCTCCATGGCATCTTTTATATTCCTGCTTCTTGGCTTTTTCCATCTCAAATTTTCCGATATTACAATATCTGCATTCTTTACTTGCACCTTCCTCCACCCTCTTTGCTTCTTTATAGCCCCAACATTCCAATATGTTATTGCTCTCCATCTCAATCTGGTGCTCAGCATCCTCAGCTTCCACATTGAATACAAAATTAGTATTTTTACTATCATCACTCATGAAATCGATCTGAGTAGCATTAGCGTCAAGCCTTAACACACAGCTGCCTCCTTCCCTATTTTCCCATGCTCTTTCCTTCTTTTCATTGACAAAAAAATCATAGGTAGAGGCCATATTTCCTAGCATCAGCTCCTCTGCTTGCTCCCAGCAAGAATTTCTTTGGGCTAAACCCTTGGAACGCTTCAGATAACCCAGTTGATTGGCCATTGGTTTCAACACGCTCCATAGCAAGTTAAAAGTTGACGTTAACTGCGTGATTTGCCTGCTTATGCAGCCTAAACGATAATCTTCCAGCTGCTCGTATAGCTCCTTACGAGACGACTCATCCAACAAGTTAATCCGTGTCGCATTCAAAAGAAAGCTCTCCGAGGTTAAAGCGTAATCTACTCCTTTTTTTTCAGAAGAATTCCCTGCTCCACCGTTCAGAAAGCTGCTGAAGATGAGAAGATACGGAAAAATTTCACATTCGCTCTTGCTGTTCAACACACAGGAGGCGTGCCAATGAAAACCTTCATCAGGGGTGCATGACGCCCAAGGAGAGGATTTTGCTTCTTTTAAAGCGATTAATAGCGAGAATATTTCACTTTGTAGTCGATGATCATGCGATTTGAAGGCAGGAATTATTCTGGCAGATGAAGATGCCCCTTTTGGCTGGAGGGTATCGCTTGGATCCAGCTGAAAAGAAGACGGAGTGAGCTAAAGGTGAGCTTCTTGAGGAGGATTGAAGTTATGTTTTTTGTCGCTTTTATAGAATACATATCGTGTGTGTGCTCTGGAGCCTAAATTGCCTAGAGCTTCAGAGTTGTATTCGTGGATGATTTTTTTAGGCCCTTCTAAAGAGCTATAAAGCAAAAGAAATGTGTGTGTTTACTTTTATTTTTCAGGAACAAATCTTTAAAAGTTTTAGCTAATGCCGACTAATGAAGATGTGCTACGAGGAGATAACTTTTGCAATTTTTTTATCAAAAAGTGCAAGCAATGCCATGGTAAAGTTTCTTCAATGATGAAAAAGGGCTTTGAATATATATCTAGTGCTACACACGAGATTTTAGGTCAACTTTGCCTAAAGTCAGTTAAATGCTATTCTGCGTGAAATTTAATGAAATTCAAAGGTTTTTTGGGAATAAAAAGCCTTTTATTGCCGCAAAAAATAGATTTAAAATGCCTAATTTACCCAGAATACCTCTAAACAAGGGGGTTTATGCGAAAGAGAAAGCTTTATTATAAGAAATACTATATTTTTTCGAGATAAATGGCTTCTTTCTTTAGATATAGCATGCAAAAATTTGTGCATTTAGGTGCATTCTTCAAGTACCTTCTTATAAATGTGCTACTTTCTGTGTGTGAAAAATTGAAAAAAATCGCAGTTTCTTGCTCCCATATGTTTTTTTATCTCAATAAGCACTTTTTTTTTGTATTAGAAACCGAAGCTTTCTAGCTTATTATATGGCAAGCTTGTCTACTCTCCTTTTTATATTTAAGATTGATTTTTACTGGCTTTAAAAGGCTTTTTTTGAGCTTAATATTGTCGGATTCTAACTCCTCTCGCAGCGGCAATAATAATAGTCACTGATAAAAGAAGTTTATCCTTCATGAAAAGCTTTTTTCTTACCTGCATAACAGCTTTTTCAGATTCGCAGCTGTGTGTTGCCTCCATAGCGTTCTCTCTAACTTCTAGAGACGGCAATGTGTGCTCTTCTATGCCATAATTACTTTGTATGCTAATCTCTTTAGAAGAAATATCCGCTTGCGTGTGTGCAGAAGGTGTAGAACAAGTTGAGATAATCGTATCAGTATTGCCAAAGGATTCCATTTTATGAGAAATCAATGAATTAATCAATGCTTATTCAGAGGCTGAAGAAAAAATAGTACACAAAGCGATATGGGCACACAAAAACAATTACTGTCGAAAAAAAAGGCATGGTAAGAGCACACATTAGAGGCAGAATATAAAAAAGTAATGGACTTTCGTGAAGCTAGAGTCTAGGTGATAAGGCAAGACAGGGACCTAGCCTTTTAGAAAAAAAAACGCACCAAATGGTGTTGGAGCAGCCATCACTGAGAATAAGCAAGAAACAGCCATGAGCACACGAAAAGATGGAAAAAAACTTAGTCTCCTGGCTTTTTTAGTGACTGCTTCTTCCTTTATGCGAGAGTATAGCACCTGCTGCTACAGAGTAGCTTTTTTTCATTAAAATCTAGATTGTAAGAATATTGATACAACATGCTAAACTAGTAATGGCTGCAATTCTAATTGCCTCTCTCTGTACAGAAAACAGCAAATTTGAATTCCACAGTGATAAAAGAGGGTGTGTGTGACTGCTTTAGATGTTAAGAACTATAATCTAGTGTGTGTGGCGGCTATGCAGGTTAATATAGCATGTGTTACTGCTATACAGGTTAATATAGTATGTGTTACTGCTATACAGGTTATCATAGTGTGTGTGATTGCCATACAGGCTAATATAGTGTGTGCGACTACTGCACCAGTTAAGAACTACAATATAGTGTGTGTGACTGGGAAGGATTTATCAAGCATTCATATTATATAAAAACTCGTCTATTCTATCAATTTCATTCCAATGAATTTCGAATGAAAAACTGCTTAATCTAAAGACTAGCTAGCGTGGTGTCGTTTAAGCTGCTCATATATTCACTAGCCAAACAGCTAAGCAAGGCTCCAAAAGAGAGCAGCTGTAGCGTATCATAGTTCCTAGCTGTTATCCTTGTAAACAAGCCTTTCATGCATCTTTTTCAAAGACATAAAATCGTTCTAAAAAGCCTGGAAAACTTCAAATATATACTCAAATCTTTGTGTTTCATCGCAAGAAAGACAAGAGTAGCTAATCACTTACTTAACACACATAAATCCGTGGCTAAAAGGAGTAGATATAATCAATTTTCATGGTTAGAACAACTAAAGATCATCCTTAAAAAGCGAAAAAACTGGAAATTTTGATTTGAATGAGGGAAATTTCAGTCTCTGCTGGTAATAAAACTGAAATTCAGGCTCATGGCGGATTTTTCAGTGAAAATTCAGTTTCCTATAGAAGTTTTAGAGTTAGCTGTTACTTATTCCTATCATGGCATACATCCTGCAGAAAAATTTCATGGGCATAAAGATAATGTGCTATAATTGAAATGCTAGAAAAATCAAGAATGTACTAGGGAGCAACCAAAAGTGAAAAAGCATTAGCTGATTTTGCTTTTAGGGTATGATAAAAGAGAGGAGAAACTGAGTTAAGACAAGGTGATTTTGAATGAAGAAAAAAAGCGATTTGAAACAAAGAAAAAAAGCTCCATTAAAAAAACTGTTCAATTGCAATATGTAACACCCTCTTCCTCAGTTTAAGCCACTTATTATTATTTTACAGCAACCCATTCACTTCACAAATAATTTTCTTGCAAAATTTTTCAGGAATCAAAATTTCACAAGAAAAAAGTTTCTACAGTTTGCAAACTAAGAATACATCTTCCCAAAAAAGGACCCATAGGATTCACAGAACTCAACTACCAGTTGGAAACAAAAGATTACTGGGCTAAATTTTCGCGATGAACACGCATACAGATGTATTTTTGAATAGAGAAAATAATTGAACAAAAACCTTTCTGCTCCTTTATGGCACTTATCTGCTTAATTAACCATAAAAGAAAAAAATTTTTAAGAACAAAGTAAAATTCGCCTGCTTTTAGGTGCTAGAGTGAGGAGGAAAATTCACAACTGCATCACTATTCGCAGCGAAAATCAAGATATAATTTTAAATCTGCTTTTTCTCTAAAAGAGAGGAATATATGCTTGAAATTGACAATTTCATTTGCCAAGATAATATGCCTCAAAATGCAATTTCTCACTTTAAATTACATTTTCAAAGTGTTTACTTCAAGCTAACAGAATAGCTAATTTTATAAGTGATTTATCCCCAAGAACGCTTCTAGTTAAAGCAGAAAAATTCTTTAGTAAAAGTGACATTTTTTATTAATTCTTCCCTTTTCGGTTTTCTATATCACCTGTAATGCATACATTAGCAGAAGAAAAGGTGAACAAATCCCGCCCTCAAATTGAAGGTTTTTTAGCCTCCGAAGCGTAAACAAAAAAAGATCTTTTTCTAAATTTTAGAGTAACTTTAATATAAGAAAATGTGAGTTTTTGCTAGTGGATATACATTTTGAACTTGCCAAAACTCTTACGCCGCAGAAGATTATTTTGAGTTTTCTCATTTTTTTGGTGAAAAGCCATAATTCTATCAGTTTCTTTACCATTTTATACGAAATGTACGCATAAAATCAGCTTTTTGCAGTCATATATATATTGTGAGAATTCGGATAATACTGGGAGAAGTATTTTTTTCTACTTTTTTGAAAGCGCGCGGGAAAGTGTCAAAAAATACACACAAAAACGGAATTTTTTATCCATCACTTCAAAAGCCTTGTTTACTTGGGTAAAAATCAACATCTTTCATGTATAAAAAAGCGTAAAAGATGCTTTTTTAAAGAAAAATGGGCTGCTAGGCTCAGCTTGTTAGTATACCATATGTATATAAGCTCCTGCCTGACTATAGACTAACGCTTTTGAAGTATAAAAAAAAATCATACAAAATATTTGCGCCGCGTATCACAAAAGATTGAAGGAAATTAAAATTTTCTGAATTACTCAAACTAGCCAATCACTCAGCGTATAAGGTGTATGTACACCCATACTCACAAAGCCGAAGGAATAAAATTTTCCGCAAAAAAAATCAGCAACAAACTAAAAATCTAAATTGCTATTTTTAATGTCATTTAATCTTACTATACCATCTTTCAGACTTTTATTTCCGCATAAAAGCAGCGGCAATTTCGCAGCAATCAAACTTTGTCAGATTGCCTTTTTTTTACCTGTTACATGAGCGACTTTGAGTTTTTTTTTGCGTGTTTTGAGCGCATTATTTCTAATTTTATATTTTTATTTGAATATACGCTATGGCCTCCGCATGTGGGACTTTTCAAAAGTCAATTTTTTATGCAATCAGTATCGCCGAGTTCGGTGCTGTGCGTGTGAATGGAGTTTTTTTCTTCAAATTCATCTCAATTTGCTTTTTTTGCTTGCTTCTTATATCTTTTTGGCGCGTGATCTTCTAATTCATCCTCGCATTCGTTTAATGCTTCATAAATTCTCTTTTTTGCTGCGCTTTTTTATTTTTCCCTACTTTTTTGATACCGTTTTTCGGCATATGTCAGTATCTCTTGGTTTGTATTACTTTTCTCAACTCTTGAAAGTTGTAATTTCTGCTTAAAAATTTGATAATATAAAACTTTATCGGCAAAGCATACCAATGTATCACTAGCAACGGGAACAGAGATTGAGTTAACTCTTTGCGCATAACACCATATGTAGCAATGCTTTCATGCGAATTTTTTTGAGGAGTACCCGCTGATTTTTTCCGGCAGGCAAACTGGGGCTCTTTCAATTTTCCATTTATTTAATTCGTAGACCGCTTCTCTTACTTTGCTTCCGAAAAAGACTCCATTTTATATGCCTATAAAAAATAATTAGCGCTTCATAAAAGTTACCTCTAGCTGTGGATACACCGCTGCATATGGAATAAGAGTTTTTTGCTCGTTTTTTTGCATTACCAGATTTATCAACTCTTTCACTAGCTTCCAATTATTTGCTAGTCATGAGCGGAAGAGCTCACTTCTGTATCTAGTAGTGTATATTTACCTTGCTATACCCCCATCTGCATACAAATTTCACGAATTTTACGTAATTTTTGGGTGAAAAAATTAAGTCTTTTTTCAAAATGATAGCTGAAACTACTTCCTTATGATTTCCAGAAAAAAGACCAAATCACTCTTCCTCGCTCAAATCATGCTTTTAAGGTCTTAGAGCTCTACAAAATGCTGAAAATTGGGCAGCTGGTTTTCGCAATCTAAATTTTGACGACGCAAACGCACGCAGATCCTCTTGAGATACCTCAAATTTTAGGAGGCATGAGCGTTTGATGCGTATGTACCTTTTGAGATCAGCACTGTCTATGGTGATTTTTGCTGTGTGTGCATGAGACAGTCAGATAATCTCTCATTCTTTTAGCATTCTTTCGCCGGTGAGCAATGACACGACTGCCTCTCGTGAGGTTTTTTCAGTACTAATTTCGACGGTTGGAGGTTTCTATTCAAAATACTGAAATTTTGAGAAAAATGCAAATCCTGATGAATCGGGGTGAAATTAAGCCATTTTAGAGTATGCTGTAGAAAGTAATTCGAGGCTATATGAGCAGGTTATATGATTGCATTTTAAGATCAAAATAGTTTGCGCCTTCGCTGCTGTACGCAATTACTCTTTCATTCTTCTTCTCTAAAATCAAGTTATTTAACGTTGCTACAAGCAAAAATCCCCCGGATTTTTC
Source organism: Nephromyces sp. MM_2019 (assembly GCA_015657535.1). NCBI lineage: Eukaryota > Apicomplexa > Aconoidasida > Nephromycida > Nephromyces > Nephromyces sp. MM_2019. The sequence goes on from JADHZB010001795.1 coordinate 34,358, forward strand.
CCTCGGTTATTCTCGTATGAGACCTACCATCCATTCCTTTTTATCGTACCATTTTGAAGCATAATTTATGTCTAGTCTTCTCCAAGATGGAAGAATTCAGAAGCCAGTTTGGGAAGGGAAAAAATTCGCTATATTTGGTCATAGACTCTTCCAAGATATTCGGTTTCTCAATCACCAAAATAAATTTTTTTGTTTGTATATTCTTTCACTCGATTTCCCATGCATGCACCTCCCACTGTGCGCTTGCATTTAGAGTAGCTTTCTCAAATCTTCACCATGGCAATCCCATCAACCGTGTCAGAAAGCGAGCAAAGAAACTTGGTAAAAACACCGCAGCCGTCTTCGCAAAGATTTTTTTTGGGGGGCGAGATGCCACTTATTTACTGTAAGCGGTGGTATTTAAATGCACTAGGAATTGGTCGAGATAAAAATTACAAAACTTTGCCGTGGATTGCAAAAGGACAGTACACAACACGAAGTTTTCAAAGCAGAGCTTCGGTGTTTTTTCGATTCGGAGAAGCTTTTTTGCTATTTTGCTGCGGGGTGTGGGGGTCTGGCTGACGTTTGAAGTAGTTTCTGCAGGCAGTTGTGGATTTCTTTCCAAAAAAACCGATAGATTCATTCAACATTGGCTCTATTGTTCAGTACTCATCCGGCTGAAAATTTTTAGATTTGAAGACGACCCAATTAAATTTTTGGTTGCTGTTACATTCCCGCCTACACAAGTGGGTTAATATGCCAGCGCACTCCAATAAAACAAAAAAAAGATGAAAACAAATTTTTAATTCCTCAGGTATGATCAACAAGGCTGTCCAGGTAGTGATACAAAAATCCTACGAGCATACACCACCCATCTAGTACAATGCGCTGAAGGGTAATAAAATGAGCAACAAACTGCGTACCAACAAAAAGAGGTATTTGCGCAAGTTTTTTTTCACAGCAAAAAAAAGAGGAGGCTTGATCATATAGGGACTAAAACAGCTTGTAAGCAGTAAAAAGGTATTATCCTTTCAATGTACAAACACAGTTGATTTTTAAACGAGAGCGATTAGGTGTAAATGACGAATAGACGGGTCATATTTTTTAATAAGATGTGAACTCCGAGAGGTTTCATGAAAGTGATGACGCCACTCTCAGTCCCGCTGAAGAGTAAACGCACAAAAAATACACACACACACGCACACACCAACATTAGAATTATAAAGTATTTTTCAAATAAAAAAAATTGCATAAATATGGTTTTTCTACGCGGTGGCAGCTAGGAGTTATTGACTGTTACATTCATAGATAAATATAGTTAGATAAACATAGGTAAACATAAGTAAACGTAAGTAAACATGGGTAAATATGGGTAAAGATAGATAAAATATACACACACAAATATACACACAAGTACTACTCTACAAATATCTCGTCACGGTTGCATATTGCTGCTAACCAACAGATATATTTATATGCATTTATTCCAACACAGGTTTCGCTATTTTTAATGGGTTTGTCGATAGTTTTCAGGAGAAGCATTTTTTCTTCGATCTCATCCTCAGTGAGAAGGTTGTGACTTTTTTTTTTAGGAGCAACAGGTGGAAATCTTTACCTTAAAGGTATTCCTCGGAGAGGATCAATTGAAATGTTACTTTTACCGAGGCTTGCTGCTCTTGCGGCCGCCGGGGGGGCTTGTGATGTAGAAAATGTGGGTTTGACCTCGTGACCAAATGTTTGTGTATTTGTATAGTAGCAACGTATTGTGTGTGCGGTATGCGCGATGATAGTAATAGGTTCAGCTGTTCCTAGCGTGAAAGGAAGATGAAAATTGTAGGTTTCATCCTTTGGGATGATTTTGATGAAAATATATTGCGGCCTCTCAGCTTTGTTTGCTCTTTTCATAGCCTTTGCTAAGCGCTACTGCCTGGTGTCATGTAAAGGACTGAGTAGTTTTGGATCTCATAGGGAGAGAGCAGATGTTCTTTTGGGGGAAAGTATACAGTGGAACTCTGGGTGTGTATGTTTGAGGTTTATATGCTAGTAGTTGAAACCAAAGAAAGTATACAGTCAAACGCTCCTCTGTGTGTGTGTTTGAGTGTTATATGCTAGTAGTTGAAACCAAAGGGAGCAGCCGAGCGTTTACTGATGAAGAATGCCGAATTTTGTGTGTTTCTCTCGAGTTTTTCCAATAGTTTGCGAGACTTTGGAAGAATCTACGAGCAGCTGTTTTCCATCATCGTTTATACTATGTTTGATTGCTAATATAGCTGATAGAGCAGGAGGGAGAGATCAAACAGAGGTAGAGGTTTTTGCGTAGTTTTTTCGTCTAGTGTTTTAGTATCTGGTGGATTCCCTCCTAGAATAATGCGCGAATGAGCGCTATGATTAGCTAGCTTCATCTCTTTTCTACTTAAACAAAGAAAACACACAATACTAACCCAGCAGCACCACTTATTCATGCATATCCCCCTACTACGCACACAACTAGTTTCGTCATGAATGCTATTATTAGCTAGCTTTCCCTATTCCAAGCTTCATCAGGGCTGTGCATCTTTATCAAGTAAATTGCTTCGTATATCGCAATATCCGGCTTAGATGATGAGAGCTCATCGCTATTTTAAAAAAACAATCTCTAGTCTCCTTCTCGATTGGAAAGTGTATTCAGGCATTCCCAAGGTAAGATATATGTCTCTCCCTATATAAGTACAGGCAATTCCCCACAAGGCACCTATTAAAGACTAGAAGACGCTATTATCATTACTATTTTTAAATTTATATAGTAGTACTCTCATTGTGTTTTTTTTTATATATGCTAGAAAGGAGGATTTTTCCAGCAAAAGGCTGCCTTTTATAATAGTGCGTGTTAGGTTTTACAGCTTCTTCACAGACAAGTAAACTTTCAGCGGCTTTTCCATTGTTTACTGGTGTGTAGGTATATATGTATGTACTCGTGTGGGTGTATAATGTGTACAGAAAATGGTTTATACTGGAAAAAAAGGGGGTGTTTTCTTCCTTCTCTGGTATGAGATGTTTGCATCATCTACTTCCTTTGCATCAATATCAAGTCGTTCTGCTAGCTGCTGAAATTCCGGCTTTTTTCCGGGTTTTTTGCTGTAAATTCTGCTTCATGAGTTGGAAGGAAATTTGCTGTTCGCGAGGTTAATTTGAATAAAATTTGCGTGTAGATGTTTTGTGGTGGTTGGAAGCTGGGAGGTTTGCAAGTTATTTGGTATTGTTTCGATTAGTTTCGCACACAGTAAGTTTTCTCTTCATTAATTTCGCAAATAGTGGAGTTTTTTGTCGATTATTTTCGCAAATGTTTGGACTTTTGTCAGTTAATTACGCGCACACTAGGCTTTCTCTCTATTAACTTCGCACATACCTACTTCACTCCCCATTAATTACGCACACACTGGGTTTTCTCTCCGTTAATTTCGCACACACATTTTTCTCCCCCATTCCTTCCCACACACACATTTTTACTTCCCAGTCTCAACACACCCCCGTCGCCGTGTGTGTGTAGCCCGCCTGAGTCAACTCGTGTGTGTGCTACCTAAAAGCTTCACCTTTCGGCTGTTCTCAAATAAATCGTGTCTTCAAGCTCCCTTCACTTCGCGCTCAGATTAGCGAAATATGACTTGTTTTGAATACTTTATAGCGTTTTGCATCCCTCTTGTTCTTCTGCATTGATAAAAGTAATGAGATGATTAAAAGTAAGTTTTCCCCCTAATTTTTGATATTATTGTTCCAACTCTGCACCTGTTCTTCTGCATACCCTTTTTTTTTTATTTCTTTTGCTGTAACTAGCGTTCTTTTGGTTATTTTTGATACTTTTCCTCTGCGCAGTATTTTTACTTTAATTTCCTTTTTTATCTTGCATTACTCTCGATCCTCACCTTCGTTGTAATGTGATTTTCTTGCCGCGTTTTTCCCCTTTTTTGAGGCTTTTCCTCCTTCTAAACTGGCGCTAAGCTCCAGACTTGCTTTGAGCTTCACCTCTCTTCAATACATGGCATCCACTCTGAAGAAATGTAAAATCATTTCATAGAGGAGACAAGTCCGCAAAATTTATTTATGCTACAGCGCTGCTTTGGTATATCTTTTTGTCGACGAAAGCATACGCAAAGATCTTGAGATTAGGCTTTTTTGTGATGCTTCAAACTTCGGTTGCTTTGAAGACAATTTTATGCTGCTTTAGACGTACAGTTTAGGGCTTCCGGTTTATGCAGTGGCATGCTTCCCAGAGAATCTCTTTTTTTTTTCTTCTCTGCTGCTTCCTCTAAACCATAAACCCTTAAACTTGTTGCTACAAACATCTCTAATGGTAGTTCTGATTGAATGCTTATTACTCGCTTAGCAAGAAGAATAGCTAGACAGAAAAATCTTGATATTTGAATGATTACAGGAGATTTTTTATCTGTACTTTTATCAGGTGGCTTCTTCACCCTTTTTGTTATATATTCGCCCCCTATCTATTGCTATAGATTTGTGTGTTCCTCCCATTTTCCTGTGTGTGTTTTTTTTGTTTTCCCTCTTGGTTGAAGTGCTGTGTATCTCTTCTTACCTGATTTCTTCGCTTTTGCTTCGTGAACATACTTCTCCAGGAAACTAGGAAAAAGGCGTACTTTATATTCTCGTCATAAGGGATGCCACGGTTTGCATACACTTGATGGCGGATGTTTTTTGTGCTACATATCCATCAATGAATAGAAACTAAGCCTAAACTTCCCTTCAAGATCGGGGTGCGATGCTATTTACTTTTATTCAATGCACACATAGGGATCTTCTAGCTGCAGGTGAGTTTATGTACAGCGCTCAATTCGAGTGAAACTTCACTGTGCTTAATAGTTTGAGAAAGAAGCTGATGAATTGAAGATTTAAAAGAGGAGAAAAAGCATGGATTAGATGAAGAAAGAAGTGTAAAAACTGTATGCTATGAAGATGAACTGATATGAGAGAAGCATGAAGGTTAATAACAGGAAAATTTGATTTTCCTCTGCTTAATGAAGAAAACTGGTTGTGTGTGAAACTTTTGCTTTATATTTGAAGGTGTGGTTGTTATGCTGGTGTAAAAGTAGTTTTGGCTAACTCTGTTAAATGCTTGATTAAAATGTCTAAAAAAGAGCAGGCGGCTTGTGTGTGGGTGTATCTACTTGAGTGTGCTCTTCTTGATTGTGTCCGATTGTGTGCGAGTATATACACTCACTTGCTGTCTCCGTTTCATATCTGCTATTTTCTCAGTTTATGCTGCAGTTTTTTCAGCTAGCACACACACTGCGGTTGTCTTTTTAAAAGTGTATATTTGCACACAGGCCTCGAGATTTTATGCATGTGTGTGTATTTTTTGGTATAAAAGAGGGATTTTTCGCTTCATTATATGACTCTTTCCCTTAAATAGGCTAAAAATTATTTTTCGAGTAAGATGGAGTCTGCGACAGCATCTGTGGGTCAGCCCTCTGCCTCTTCCACTTCGGTGATATCTTTGAAGGGTATTCGTTGTTATGGTTACAGAGACCCGGTGAGTGTATGTACACTCAGCTCATAGAGGCTACATGGCACTTTGAAAAGTCAGATTTTTACCAGTATATATATGCATTCAGTGGATGTTTTCAGTGAAGGCATTCTTTGATGCTGGGCTGATTCGCATTCATCCACGAGAGGTGGATATATATTCTGCAAATTTGCAAATCTACACTTGATTATACAGTTATTCACACTGTGTATTTGTTTTCCTCGCTTAACTATTCGATGATGGAAGCTGATTCACGTGTAGTAGCTGTGCGTAAAGGAAGCTTCCTGCTGTTTTTTTGGGCGTTTGTGTGTATTTATGTTGTCTGTGTGTGTATAATGATGAAAGCGAGCTTTTCGTGCCCTAGATGAAAGGGGTTTCAGTTATCGGTGTGGTTTTCGCTGTGCTTCTATGTTTTGTGGCTACTGAGTGGCGTTTTTCTTCATATATTTTCATCATCTTCTTTCTCGTAAACTCTCAGTATCCTGATCTTTCGCTATCTGCATCATCTTTAGCTGTCTTCATCATCTTCATGCTCTCCTTACTTACCCTCCTTAAACTCTTTCACACTTTTTTTTTCTGCCTTTTCTCTCTTCATTTGTATCCTCAAGGAAAAAAGCGTCTCTTTCCTCCGTCATCCGCTATAAACCCTTTTCCATCTCATACGTCAAACAGTCGCCCTCTTGCCTGCAGCACATCCGCTTTCCCTGTTCTTACGGCTGTAGTAAATAGTTTCTTTTCCTCGAATTCATACACAAGTTGTAGTGGTGTATTGGTGCTTCCTTTATCGAGTCTTTTCGCGTTGTTTTAGCCTATTTTCTTCTCATTCAAAGTTTTTTATCGGGTGTACGTACAGGGAGTCTTCAAGATGTCTGGAGAGCTGTTTGGATGGAGAAACAGTAAGACAGGTGCTGTACAGCAGTTTTCTGCAAAGGATTTGCGAAAGGCTGAGTGGATAAAGATAGGGCCCAACATCTTTCAACTCAAATTTTACATTTTGGACAGTAAGGATAGGGTGATATTGAGGTTGGATGGTTTTCAGGAGAAGGTGAGTTTTTGAGGGGGGAGGGGGGAGTTATAGGAAGTCTTAGAGTGGAGGAGGTGGAAGTTGAAGGAGGAAGAAGCTGTAGAAAAAGGAAGAGGCTTAAGAAGCAGAAGAAAAAGGAAGAAACGGGAAGAAGACGAAAAAGGAGGCAGAAGTAGGAAGAAGCTTTAGAAAGTGGAAGAAGGGGGTGTGAACAGGAATAAGGTGGTGAACGGGGATGGTAAAGGAGAGAATGAGAGAGGATGATGATATGGAATGCTGAAAGTAACAGTAGATGAGAGTTTAATAAGACTTTGAGTTCATTAGAGACAGTAATAGCAAAGGAATGAGTTTTTTATTGAGCACTTGCGTATGTGTGTATTTGTGATTATTGGGGATTCAGAGACGTATAATGGGAGGAGAATGAGCATGTGTGTGGTTTAGTTTTTTCGAGAATCATGAGCTGTAGGAGTAGCATTACTATTTGTATGTCTTCAAGAAGTGTTTTGGCGATGTATATTCATGGTATAGTTTTTAGTGAGTGTGTTGGCTGTACGTACAGCATGCGTGTCTGTGTGTGTATCAATTGGGAGGTGATATATCATGAGCTTCTTAAAATTTTATTTTCAAAGAAAATCTGCTGTTAAGTAGTAAATAATGAGTATGGATTGTATTGCACGTGTGCAATGTGTCTGCATCTTTGTATGTGAATGTGTGCAATGTCGGTATGTGTAGTATGGACGTGGTTTGCTCTGTGTGTGTCTATGTGTGCTTCTGTGCATCTGTTTTTGTGTACATATATATGGGTGTAGTGTATGTGTCATTGGCTGCATGTGTGTATATCTACTTTATGTATCTACATTCCTCTGTATGGCTATGTGCATGTATCTGTGTGTGTCTATGTGAGTGTGCGTGTGTGTTTTGTTCTACGTGTCTCTGTTTGCCAATGTGTGTGTGTTTGACTTCTTCACACCAAAGCTTTTTGCACATACTGAGAATCCAAAAGCTTTTATTGCGTTTCTCTTCATAAATTCCGCTGTGCGCTGCTCTTGTCTGTTGCTATCTTCTTCAGCACTATAAAGAGCTTAGCACACACTTACAGAAACACTTTGACGTGAAGTTGCCTCGAAGCAAAGCGGCATGTAGAGGATGGCACTGGGGAGAGTATAGCATCGATGGTATGAGCAAAGGGTAGTGTGTGTGCGACGATAAATAGCTCGCTTTTGGGGAAATTTTCAATTGATTTTATTTCTATATAAGAATGTATTGGTATATGTTATATAGCCTAGTTTGCGCGTGTGTGTATACTTTGATGCGGTTTGTTTTTGTGTGCCTATCCTCCCTTGCTTGTGTGTGTATATCTTCCCTTGTTTGTGTGAGAGTAGCAGATGTATTTTTTGTGTATAGCTGTTTTTAGAGAGTGAGGTGTTGTGTGTCGGTGTGTGTCTGTCTGTGTGTGTTTGTTTGATTTGTGAAGATTTTGGTGTAAGAACTTGGGTTTATGATGGTATTTGATGCAATTTTTGCGCCTTTTTACGATTCTTTGTTTTTGCTAGCTTACAAGACTTTAGTGTTCATTTCCTTTGATCATCCTTCTATTATTGCATGTATTCTTTGTGTTTTTTGCCATCGTTTCTATTTTAATCGCTACTTGACGATGTTCTATTTAGTTGCTTAGATATTCACTAAAATCTTGATTTTTTTCTTCTTTTGGTTTCCTCTTTTTTGATATTTTTTCCTCTTTTTATGCCTCATTTTTCGTTACATTTAGTGCTAGTATTTGTTTGCTTGCGTATTCACATTATCTACCTGAATCTTCATCTTCGCCGTCTTTTTCAGCATCTTCTTGATCATCCCCACTCCATCGTAACATTTACCATCAACTTGACCGTCTTCGTCTTGATTAGCTTTTTTATCGTCTTCGCCCTTGTGATCTTCGTCATCTTCATCGTCTTCATCTTCATCGTCTTTATCATCTTCGTAATCTTCATCTTCATTTTCTTCGTCTTCATCATCCTCATAATCTTCGCGATCTTTGTCTTCATTTTATTCGCGATATTTATCACCTTCATCTTCATCTTGTTCATTTTTGATGTTTTCATGTGTATTTGTGTGTGAAATGTTTGAAGATGGCGATTTATCGTTTGTTTCGGACGGAAAAACTTTGCTGGATGTTAGTTCTAAGGAAATAGCTCAAGTTACGAGCTCTGGGACATCCGAAATAGCTATTGAGTTTGTGGAAATGGACAAAGAGTTAGTTGGGGGAGGGCTATTAGTCAATTTAGGGTGAATGCTTGGTGTATGAGTGTGTGTGTGTTTGAATATATATGTGCTTTCAAGTGTATACGCGTTTATCTCCTTGTGTTGTATGCATTTCCTAGAAGCATTTACATGTTGGTAGAAGCAGGATGCTGTATGTTCTTTTTCTGTTTTTGCACTACTTTTAGCGTTTATCACTCATCTTTATAGAGGTGTACATACACCTAGAAGTCTACTTTAGGTTATCTTTTTCTGTGTGCGTATTTATTTCCATTTTTTATTCTAAAGAGTGGAGATGTTTGCATGTAATGAGAAGTTATTTGAGTCAATATAATCGACACAATGCCTTCAATTTTTATACCTTCTTAGGCGTTAAAGCAGCCTTTTTGTGATTCATGGGTGGCAGAAAGCATTAGAACTAGGCTGAGAAAGGTGTGTGTGCACACACACTCTTTTTGTCCTGCTATTAAACAATGAATCTCTGAAGAAATATGTCGAATATGCGCCTTTTCTATGGCAGGAACTTTGAAGATGATGTTTTAACAGAGGTTCGCTTTTTTATGCCTGTAACTGGTGATGTTGAGGAGGCGGAGCAGAGGCTTGAAGAGCTTCGACAGGTTTGCCATTGTGTGTGTGTATGTGGGTGGATGATGTGGCGTTGATTGTGGAGTTTGTTGATATGTGTACGTGGCCGGCTTGTGCGTATGGCTGGTTTTTGCATGGCTGGTGCGTGTTTCAAGCGAGCATTTGATAATCTGTAATTTTAATTTTGTATGTGTGGCTGGTCTTTGTGGCTTATATGTGTGTGAAAGACTGTTTATCAGTATGACTCCCTGGGCTCTTTATGCTGTGTGTGGCACGTGTGTGGCTCTTGACTATGTTTTAAGGTGTTTCCTGTATTGCTCAGCGTGCCATTTCTCTAGTAGCTGGCCGTTCTTGGATGATTAATCTTCTTAGCACTGTCAATGGAGAGCGTGTGCGCACACACACTATAATGAACCAGCCCACCCTTTCACTATGCTCCACAAGCTGTAATGATAAGGCTCATATAGTGGCTTGAAGCTATGTTATTCATTATGCGTAACCCAAAGCTTCCCATGCCATTTCTTGGTGTGCGTCTATACTAAAGCTTTTTATTGCACTAGATGTACATACAATGAAACACTGCCTGAGCAGCGTTACGTACTCCAAAGCATCCCAACACAAGTTTTAGCGAGCTGCGCACGCACTGAAACCCCCGTTTTTCGACTTCTCAGTGTACTTACTCTAAACTGCTTAATGCTCTTCAGACTCTCTTGATTGGAAGCGGATTAGCTGAAGGGAAGATGGACAATATCACCCTCTTAACTGATGTTTCACTGGTTGTTCCTCGTGGAAGATATGAGATTGATATCGGTGCAAAATCTTTCAAGTTACACGGAAAATCTCATGATTATTCTATGCAGTACACTAACATTAATAGGTAAGCTTGAACGGGTGTACGTACACTGCCTGGCGCAGACACACACACACGCACAAACACACACACAGCAAAATATGGGGAATAGTTCAATCCTTTCAGTGTAGATGTGAGCTGTGTAGTCCAGACAGAGAGCGGTTTTTATAGAAAAGAGATTCTCTCTCTGAATGTAGGTGCACTGCTTAAACCCAACAGCACAGGTGAGATTGATCCCCTCTCGCGGTATAGGCACGCTGCTTCAACTCCGGGCTCACCTGAAATAGAACATACCTCTGAATGTACGTACTCCCACTATTCTCTACAAAGAGCTACGCACACACACAATAGATCCTCTCTCGCAGTGTACGTACACTCACTATTCTCTAGAGAAATTTCCACTTTCTCTTTGCTTTTCATTCGTTTTTGTCTTTTCAATTTCTTTCTTTTAATAGTTTTTCTACTTTAATTGAGCTTCTCCGCTTCTTCTCAATCTCATGACTTTTCAGGATGTTTCTGGTTCCTCTTCCAAGCTCCCCTCATGTAGCCCTTGTTATAGGCTTGGATAAGGCTATGCAACAAGGGAAAACCCATTATCCCTTCTTAGTGATGCAGTTTGAAGTGGATGTTTCTATTTCTTTGGATTTGAACCTGCCGAAGGAAGAGCTGGAGAAGCTGAAGCTGGAGAATCCTTTAGAAGGTGGGAAATTGTGTGCTTGCGTGTGTGCTAGTTTGTTTAACGTTATTCTCGGGCTTCTTTGTTCGAAGTGGGGGGGGTTGGGGAAAAAGAAAGGATGGGGGAAGAAGACGGATGGAGGGACGTGAGGGGAAAAAAAGCAGCAAGAAGCAGAGAAGAAGGGAAATTAGGTAGAAAAACGGGAACAAAACTGGAAAAGAAGATAAAGAGATGAGAAAGAAGAATAATAGAAAAAGAGAAAAAATAGCAAAAGAAACTGTAGAGACAGCAGAGTCAGTGAAACAAGAGTTCAACGTGTGTGCAACAATCTTGGCCTTGTGTGAGGAGAGTTAAGTGTATGTGCAAAAGTTTTTTTTTGTGCTTGTAGGCTATATCTCTGGCCTTAAAATGCTGTTAGCTGCAAATTGGTCTATTTTTTTTTTGAGTAGAAATTTGGATTTTTATACTCTTTGTTCAATGAAATTGTAGGTTTTAACATTGGCAGTCAAAGAGCGTACTCTACTCTCTGTGTGTGCTTTCTTTCTTATAGCTGGTAGCTTGCGTCCTTTGCCTGTCAAAGATAATAGATCTTTAGTTAAGGCGAGTGTTTGACAGGCTTTTCCGTAATCGCTGTCTTTTCTTTTTCTTTATATTCCTTATACCTTTTGCTTTCATAAAGAAGCCTTCTTCAGCCTCTTAGCTGTTTGTGTGCGTACGAATATCATATATGAAGTTTCGTTATAGTAATGAAGTGGCTTTCACACCTTTTTGCTTGGTTTTTGCTCGTGTTTTTGGTATTTTGCCTTCAGCTCGCTTCTTCTGCTTCTTTTACCTTGTCTTTAACGGTTTCTTCCTTTTGTTCTTCCCATTCTTCATAGGTGAAGTTAGTGAAGTGGTAACCGGTCTTTTTAAAGCTCTGGTAGGCAGGTCAATTACTGTGCCTGGAGAATTTTCAAGCGCTAATGATATGAAGGTAAGCGAAAGAACCCCAAGAGTTATTTATTTTCCGCTTCAATTCTCTATTCTAAGCTTCTTAATTCATATCTTTGCGTGTTTCATTAGTCGCACGCTTTGTGTATATTATTGCATCAAAAACAGAATGTGTTGATCTCTCTAAAAGAGGTGTAAATACACCTCTGTTACTCCGCTTGTTCAAGATGTTTTAGAGAAAACCTCGATTTTGGCGTTTATTTAGCTTCTTTTTGAATATTTTCATTCTCTTTTGGTGTGTGTGCAGGTGTGTGTGTTTGTGCTGTGTCTGTGTGTGTGTTTGTCTTTCTGAGGATTTTACGTCTTATAATTCTGCTAAGCTCAACATCCCAGGCTCTATGCGTGTGTGCGTTTGTAGCACCTGCTACATGACTTTTTTCTCTTTAAATCTTCAGGGTGTAACATGTACGTACAAGACTAATAGTGGGTATTTCTATCCTTTAAGTCGCTCTTTCCTCTTCATCACGAAGCCTGTCATCTTCATCAGGTGATACAACTTGAAAGGGAGTTGAAAGTGGAATTTTTTTAATTTTTATCAAAAATTGTTATAGAGGCTGAAGAGGAGGTGTATATACACCTAGTTTTATCTTCATATGATGCGTATGGTATTGCTTGTGTGTGCATCATTTAGCCTGTAGCGAATGGTGTCTTTAGATAGTGTATGTGTGAAATGCAACCTTGCAAGTTTCCTCTGTGTGTGTGCGGCATACAACCTTGCAAGTATTCTTTAGTTGTGTCTGCGTGTGGAATAAAACCTTGCAAGTTTCCTTTTGGTGTGTGTGGCAAATATCTTTGCAAGTATCCTTTTGGTTTATGTTTGTGACTACGCGACAACCTTAGAGGCATCCACTAGGCGTGTGTGGGTTGGGAATTTATTAGCGTGTGTAAAGTATATTCATCTAAACTCCTTAAAGCTGAGTGTCATTTTTTCTGTGCTTTTTTGGTGTGTAGATGATTTTTCTTTTACTGCTCAAATCCCGGCTTCTTTCTTTCCTGTTTCTTTTTTTTTTGATGAGTTTCTGCTGTTTCTGCTTATTTATTCTGCCGATTGTTTGCTTTATGCAATTTAATCTTGTTTTTGTGAGGTGTATGTACACCTGGAAATGATGGAGATTTTTTTTCTGCAGATATGACGATATAGTAAACGTACAGTTTAGTCGTGCGGGAACCCACTCGCAGAATCGATTTTTCTCGTTTACTGTATCAGTGAAGGCAGGATCAGACTACGAGTTTACTAACGTAGACCGGAATGAATACAAAGTATGTGTGTGTGTGTAGGTTGATGTGTGTGTGCTTTTGATTTGTTTTAGTATGTGTGCTATCGTTAATTTGAAATTTTATTTGGGAAAAAAAGCCCTTCTCTGAGCGTATCTGAGTCTTTGTGTATATTTTTGCGACGTTCATCTCACATAACCTTGTGTGTATGAGATTTCCCTCGTGTCGACATCATATTGTGTGTGCTTTTCCTGTTGTAGTTAGCATGAGTCTTTGAGCTTTTCTGCTGTGTGTGCATGCTTTTTTTCATTTTTCACTGCTTTCGCATATGTTTTCATCTGTGTGCTCTTTGCTATTATCTGCTCTATTTAGCCAATGTGGTTGTGTGTGCGTTTTTCTAATATGTCCTCCCCAATTTTCTGTTTTAAACTGTAAGCTAAACAATATATGTGTTAACCTGAAATTTTCCGGTTTATACTGTTCTCAGCCTCTTTTTAGCTTTTTCCAATCAAAGAATATAAAGGCTAAAAACGCACAGGAGGTAAATGTTTTGTCTTTTTCTGCTTTTTGCTCTTCATCGTGTGGGTGTGACTTTGGTGGGTATTGTGTGTGTGATTTTGATGGAGATTGTGTGCAATTTGTGTGGAGGTTGTGTGTGAGTTTTTGTGCTTCTTGTGTGCAATTTTTATGGGGGTTGCGTGTGTTTCAATGCCTGTTCTGGGTGTTTTTTCTCGCCTACTTCATGTTTTTGCTCTTGCCTGCTATGTGTGTATGGTTCTGCGTATGCTGTGTCTTTTTTTTCGCCTGTGTTTTATGTGTATTCCCGTGTGTGCTTTGTTTATCTTTTGATAGATATGCTGAGTGGCAGTTACCCGTTGAATGCTGAAAATGTTTAATTTTAACGCAGAATTTTCTGCTGCATTTCTCGGGATTTTGGGTAGCTTTCTCAGACACAACTCCCTTGTTTTGACAGTGTGTGTGCGGCTCTATAAGCTTAGTATACCCCTTTAACACCTCTTCTTTTTCTTCATCTTCAAGGTTAATGCGAGTACAAATATGAATGACATAGATAATGATCTTCATTCGGATGATACTGATGATGATGACTTTAACGAAGAGGAGGACGATGATGAAGATGAAGGTATATGTATGCGTGTATTTTTATACGTTTTGTTCTTGCTTTTATAGCTGTGTGTGTGTGTCTTCGTATGCTTTTTTTCCCTCAATTAGTATCTGTGCGTGTGCATAGGCCTCTTTTCACACTATTTGTTCCTCTATTAGTATCTGCAATTGTGTGTGTTCCTCCCTTTATGCTATTTCCCCCCTGTTACCATCACTCTCTCTTGATATGCATCTTTTTGTCTCTTTTCACACACCAAACTACCACGCTGACTCACTACTGCACGCCATGCGCTTTTAGCGCTCAAAGGAAGTAAGCTTAGTAGTTTTAGCGTTCCAACCTATTCAAGACGAGCGTAATGTTTTAGCCTTTCACTCGACGAGTGTACATACACTGAAACCCTAATCTACAGCACTCAGTGAAAAGCTTCATTTAGGCGCTGTAGAAGTGTGTGAGCTATGAATCTCCAAGTGATGGCGAGTCAATCAGCTCAACAATGAAAATCGCCTTGAAATCTTCACTTGTGTATAGCGTATTGGAGGTGTACATACACCCCATTGATGAAAAATCTACCTCTATTTTGCATAATTTTCTCGTTTTATGTGCTTTTTTGCAGATGATGCTGATGATGAGGGGCAGAGTCAAGACGCTGGAAGTGATGACGAATAAGAACTAAGGAAGTTTTTCAGAGAGTGCAGCGCTGAGTTTAGAGATTGCTCTGGTTTTGGTGGAAATCCGCTTTATTTGTGTGTGTGTGCAAAGATTAGAGAGGGTGGGTGTTTCTTGTTTCTGGAAGCTACCAGTATGCGGTGTGTGCGAAGATCAGAGAGCCACGAGTTTTTCTTGTTTCTGGAAGTTACCAGTGTATAGTGTGTGTGTAGCTGACAGGGTAGGGGAACTTCAGTGTCTTTGAATCCTATCAGGACATACACGTATGTGTAGATACGCTGAAATGCGCTTTCTGCAAGCGAATTGAATTAGAATGAAAAAGGTCTTTTTGCAGTTCTTGTGTGTGCAAAGATACACTTGGAGAAACTCTGGCAATAATGGGAGAAATTACCTCCTTTCTACACTTTCTATATGAAGAAAACTGAAGAAATCCTGTTTTATATGTTAGGAGCATATATATGAAGAATTCGTCAGTAGTATGAAGATAAATTTTGAAAAAGATAAATTTCTGTGAAGATACTGGAGTTCGCTCTTGAATTGCTTCCTGTGTGTGTGTGCTCTCCATTGACTTGAGTTTCCCTGTGTCTTCCCATCCTTTTCCTTCAAAAAATGTATTTGAAGAAGAAAGTTTCATAAAATGAAGATGACGGTGGCCTCTGATGTTTCGCTAGGTGAAATCTCCCCCTCCCCCTGCTCTTCTAGCTTCATCTACACATACACCTATAACTGAATCTTCAATTCCCAAACCTGAGCGAAGGATTTGGTGAGTTGAAGCTCCTTCAAGAGGATGGGAAGCTTCGCTTCGCATCCTGCTGCACAGGGGCGAATACACACACACAAAACCTCAGGAGTAGAGGGGGGGGGCTGAAGATCTCACGTGTGTGGCTACAAAGTGGGGAGCTTTATCTGTTAAATTATGTGTGCGTTGATGATGATGAGTATATCTATGAAGATGAGGAGCTGGAACCTCCATTAGTGAGGCATTATGGTGGAGCTGAGCAGCAGTGGGGAGTGTGCGTGTAGTGTGATGTGTGAGATCTGTGTGTGTGTGAATATATACCCACAATCTAGGGTAACTAATGAGGATGAAAGTCTATGTGTGTGTGAACATAAATACGATACAGTAGGGTGATTAAGGATAGCGCATCGCTGTGTGTAAACATATACCCATAACATAGGGTATCTGCTGAGGTATCCTATGTGTGTGTGCGTATGTGAAATAGACAATGCAATTGGAGCTGGGGTTTCTGTGTGTATACACACATTTACCGATATACTGTTGTACCTAATAAGGTATCCCATTTGTGCGAATTCATACCCCTAATCCACATAATACTGCAAGGGTTTAGGTGTGTGTGCCTCTATTCCCCATGCAGACACTAGAAATCAAATATTTTACCCGGGAGATAGTGTGTGCACACCTAGATTCCCTATTTTGTATGCATTTTTCCTTAGATTAGGGTGGACCAACACCCATTAGTCGGTGTACGTGCACTCAAACTCATCAATCCCAGCAAAGGAGGCAATGCTACAAACAAGTGACGCTTCAACTTTGCTTTTCCCTGTGGGAGAATCTTCCTCGTGTGTGCTGTCGCGTTTAATCTTCTGCTATAAGCTTTTCCTGCTGCTTTTGTTAAACTGACGAGCAGCAATTCTCGCACACAGAATCGTCATTCACACAGGCGCAGTCACGACCAATATCATGAACCCACTCATATAAGCACAATCCCACGAAAAATCTTGCCAATCAGCACACTTACACATGTTTGATTACTCACACACACAGGTATACACACACACGCAAACACACACACACGCACACACTTCTTTCTAGAAACGTTTCATAGGAATTTTTCAAAAATCAAGTTTCTAAGTGATTTTCCCCACATTGCTCATAAAATGTAGATGATTCAGGTTTTCTCAACTAATTTGCATCCTGTTGACAGATTGCACACACTTGTCTCCCTCCTCGTCTTTTCGTATAAAATTTCCTCAAATTCATTGAATTTACATGTTTGCTTACGGTTTTTCTCGGGGCACAGCAGCTGCGCTGACTTGTTGCCGGAAAATAAAGCTTTTTGACAAAAATTCTTCTTCTTTTTCCAAATTCTTCATCTTCAAAAAGGGAATCTGCGCTGCATCGACTATCTGCTGCTCTTCTTCTCCACTCCCTCATCTTGGTATTTCAGCTGGGGGGGTTAAGTCGCCGGTAGAAACTCGTGGGTTAGGCAGGTATTTCGATTGTTCCAAAAGACATCTCTCTGATAAGCTTCACACACACGACATGGACGTGACTCTTCCCAAAATAAAAACTTTGATGGAAAGGCTCTTTCCACTGCTGAAAGATGAACCACTTAGGGATATTTGTGAGGTATATGAGGAGGGAGGGATTTTAGAGGGGGGATTTGGGCTGAAATGTATTGTTTTCGTTACTTGGGGGGTGAGTACTGCGAGGTTAGGTGGTGGTGTGTGTGTTCCATTGTATGTTGGTGGGGAGTGTGTTCCACTGTATGTTGGTGGGGTGTGTGTGTTTCATTGTATCTTCTGTGTGTTTCACTGTATGTTGCTGTGTGTGCACATATGTGTGGGCGAATAGGTCAACTTTTAGAGTTCTGTGTATGCGAGGATAGTTGTACATATCTTCGTGTGTGGGATAAACCTCTGCTTTTTCATGTCTGAGGCGTATTTGGCTAAGACACCTATGCTCTTGCATCTATTGAGTGAGCTTTAGTGTGTGTTTATAGTTTTTGCCAGCAACTTTGTAGATTTTTTCGATGAATGGGCATTTTTTCGAGCGTGATGTGGCGTGTGTGCATGTGTGTCTGCTCCCTTGAGGAAGCTTTACTTAGAGGAGGCCCTACAGTTTATTTCAACGCTCTTCCTTATGGAGCTCTGCTTTTTTAACGTTTTGAAAATGCCTCTACCCTTGTGAGCTACATTGATGGTGTGTCAGTTCCTTGTTATCTGTATAGGATGTCAGCTTCTCTGCAGATTGTATCTTCTATCGCTTTTTCTCATTTTTAGCTTTGTATGTGTGTATGCGGCCTCTCAGACGATGCACACGGCCTTTTTTTCTGCTTTTTCTACTCCTTCTTTCGGTTAGCTTTGATTTTTTTTTTTTCTCGAGTTTATCGAGTTTTTGCTTGAAATTCTATGAAGACTCCTTCTGTGTGTGTGTGTGTGTGTGATACTCAGCCAGCCTTTGTAAGTGGACGGAGCACTGAAGCCAAAGAAACTTTCCCCGTTTATGGTGTGTAGAATCAGCGTTTGGGCCGTGAGATTTGCTTGGTTTTAAGTTGAGGCTGTAGGGCTGTGTGTGTAGATTGATGGGATAATGTTTGTGTCTATGAGGATGCGTGCAGGTTGGTTTGATGAGCGTGTGTAGGTATGTGGGTCAGTGTGTATGTAGCCTATCCTTTTGAGAAGAAATATTAGTTTAAGACCAATGACAAATGGTAAAAGATGAAGTGTATTTGCTACTTTTTGTTGCTTTCGTGTTCTTCCCCTCCTTGTGTGTGCTGCTGAAGTTTATGGAGAGATTTTAAGAAGTTCAGTGTGCCGCCTTTGAACTTCTTGAAGTCTCTCAATGAACTTCAGCTGTGAATGGGGTGAAGTTTGCTGGCATGCACATACGCGAAGCTACGCACACGTGAAAATATGTGTACACGCAAAGATACACATGCATAAAGACACTGATACATGAAGATACTCACACATGAAGGCATGAACTTGTAGGGATACACGCAAACATGAAGATACATACACACAAGGATACACGCAGGCATGAAGGTACACACACATTCTTTGACGCACTCTATTTCACACACACGGATACGATTTATATGGAGCTTACCCTGCGATGTATCTGTTCGTGCGAGCAGCTGCTACAGCTATTCCTGCTCTTTGAACGTGTTTTTTGCATCCTTTGAAAGTTTGATCGTTTTTGAGTGGAAAGAAGCAGCACAGCTGACTTCATTGGAGTGTACTTACACCTGTTTGATAGCCTTTGGGCTTACTCTGATCAGATCCTGCAAATAACTTGGAACTGTGCGTGGTACCGGACTTCAATCGTGAAGAGACTATTGAAGCTATCCAAGCTGCTGAAGATGCCTTCAAAATTTTTTCAAAGACTACGGCAAAGGTAATGTGTGTGTGTTGGTGTGTGCGTGTGGGTTGACTTGTGTGTATATGGATATCTTTATGCCCCTGCGTGTATCTGTATTTATGCCTCTGGGGGTGTTTATGCGTGTGTACGTATACCTGTGTGTATAAGTGTGTGCGTGTGTGTATATGAAAACGTGTGAGAGCTTTCTGAGGAGTTCACGAGCACTGCTATATGATGGTTGCTATGTTTTATACTATTCTGTGCCTCCGGTTTTTGCATAATTCCCTCATGTGTGCAAGCTCCTTTTCATGCGTGTGTTATAGCCCCCTTTGTGTGCGGGAAAATCACCTTTTTCTTATGCGCGATTTCCTTGGTATGTATGCGGGAAAGTCCCCATTCTTGTGTGTGCGAGCTCCCCCCTTATGTGTGCAAGTTTCTCCCCTCGCTTGCGTGCAAACTTCTCCCCTCTCGTGTGTGTGCGTACTCTTTGGGTTTTGAGGTGACTTTGAGCCTGTTGTGTGTGCACGCAGGATAGGCATGATATGCTAATGCAATTTTATAGAATTATGATGAACAATCTTGAAGATTTGGCAACTTTGATTGTTCTAGAGAATGGCAAGACGTTTGCTGATGCAAAGTAAGCTTATTAGCCTTGTTATATGTGTGAAGTTGGTACCTATGATGATAATGGCTTTGCAGTGTGTGTTTGAGGTGTTTGTGCTAAGCTATTGGTTTCGATGCTAGTGGCGTTACAGTGTGTGTTTGAGATGTGTGCGTTAGTTTTTGGCCTTTAGCAGTGTGTAGTGATTCTCATCGTATTTGTTTGTCATCTTTCTTGCGTGCGTTAATATAGGCTCTGTGTGGGTGTCATATACACCGCAATATATAATGAAATGGAGGGCTGGAATTTTCATTGAGATGAATGTTATCTCTACTTTGCTGGTGTTTGTATGTGTGTGCGTGTGTGTGTGTGTGTGTTTGTTCTCCTCAGCATACCATTCTCCTTGGGTGCATATACACCAATGACTCCTTAGTTGTGTGTACGAGTTTCCTTATTTTTGACCTAAAAAATATAACTGCTTATTGACTGCCTCTCTATTTGTATCACACGTGTGCGTAGGCTTTTGTGCTTAGGCGTGTGTGCGTGAGATTCCCAGATAGCTTTTGGACTGGCTTTTCATGATTACCTTACCTTTCACTATTCAATTTTTTGATCTTATGTGTGTGCAGCTACACTATTATTTTGATCTGTGTGTGCGAGTGCAGATACACTCGTTTTCTCTCTTTTCCTTGCATATAGGTCAGAGATAATGTATGCTGCAGGCTTCATTGAGTGGTTTGCTGAGGAAGCTCGCCGAGACTACGGTGAGAAGAACGATGCAAGCCATCATATGCCGTTTTTGAATGTACATACACCGGGAGTTCTTTATATTCTTCAATTCATCATATCGATTTGAGGGTGGGTGTATGACGAGAAGGCTATGTTTTTCCTTGTGTATCGGAGACTTTTGGATGAAGTTTTAAACGCTTATTTTGGGTGAAATACACTTTATTTTGCGATAATGTTGCTTGCTAGTCGGCCTTCAAGTGTGTATAGTTTCGCGTGTGAGCTCTTGTGCGAATGCTTCAATTGCACGAGGTGATATGTGTGTGTCTTCCTGTGTGTGCATTCCTGTGTGTGATATTACGGTATGCTCTATGGTATATTCTTAAATCTCCTAGTTTGCGTATCATCTAGTCTCATTCTTACCATGCTCTTAGCATCTTCAAAGAGGCTTCAAATTGATGCTCAAACCTCTTTGAAGATGATTCTGTGATTTGAGAAAAATCTTCATTTTTTTTGCAAAAACTCCTTCCTCTTGCTCATGAAACTGCTTATATGTTGATTTCAGTTTTCTTCTCAACCCACATCTCCTCAATACAATCGCTACTCTCCTTTCATCGTTTTGTTTGTGTTACTTGCTCTTAATGGACTTCGCGCCTCCCCTTTCTCATGTTGTCTACCTCATTTTCCCCCCTCGTTGT
>JADHZB010001798.1:0-55158 GCA_015657535.1 Nephromyces sp. MM_2019
TCTTCTTCGTAAAGAAGAGAAAAACGCCAACTTCTCTACTTGTGTATATCTGTGTGTGCGTCTCTTCTTTATCTTCTTCGTAAAGAAGAGAATAATAAAAATCCCGTGCAAATCTGTGTGTGTCTTTGTAGTCTTTTTCCGTCGTTTTTTTCCCCTTTTTCTTGTTATATAAAGAAGCCAATGAGTTGAGGAATGCTACACACGCACTCCCTTCAGGCTGCTTATCTCAGGAAAGCACACCATTTGACTGACGGCTGAGCTCAACGAGGATTTTCCTGTCAAAATCCCTCCAGAAAAGGCTGCTGCGATCCTCATGCCCTGCAAAGAAAGTAAGAAAATGTTGAGAGCTACAGAAACTCAGAAGAGCACCAGCTTTGTTTTGCCGTACCTACAGCTCTGTTGAAAATTGCACACACCCAGAAGACAACCAGTGGCTTTTAGCTGTACATACATCTATTTGTTGGGAACTAAACACGCACTCATTTTAAGGCAAAAACTTCGAGAAAAGCCCCAATTTTCCATCCTCTGCATAGTATAGTATGATTTGCAGGCAACAAAAATGAAGAGAAGCCTCTCAGGTGTATGTCCAGTTAGTTTGTTGGAAAAAGGTAGCTGTACATACAGCT
This sequence comes from Nephromyces sp. MM_2019, assembly GCA_015657535.1. Lineage (NCBI taxonomy): Eukaryota > Apicomplexa > Aconoidasida > Nephromycida > Nephromyces > Nephromyces sp. MM_2019. The sequence goes on from JADHZB010001798.1 coordinate 627, forward strand.
ATTTTCATTAGCTTAAAGTAGATTCTCCAAGCATAGTATCCTCTTATAAGGAGCAAAAACATTAAACCCGCGAGAAAATGATGAGAAAGTCACGTTAAAACATCAAGTTTTTCAGAGGAAGAAAGCAAAAATAAACACACACAAATCCACACAAAACCACGCACACATACATACCTAAGATGAAATAGCTGCAAAAATGTAAGAACCAGAGATACTCCCACAAAAAGATGTATAAAATCATCAGAACCGATAAAATTACCGTAAAGAAACGAAAAAAAGGAACCCATTTGTGGTTTTCCTTGCAACTTTTTACACGTTCAAGCACTGCAAAAGCAGCTTATATGCAGGAAGAAGGAAATATCTTACAACTGAAGAAGGAAAACTCTGTAAAAAAAAAATAAATATACACACAACTTCCTCGAATTCGAAAAAAATGCCTTCGTTTTATCATCAAATTCCATATTTTTGACAAATCTTAAACGATTTCAGCAACAGGAGTTTAAAAGCGAAAATCCAAAAATCGCACACAAAAAGAGGATTGAAACTGCAAAAAATGTGTGTGTATTTTTGCACGGAAAATGTAGAGGGTGGAAATATGCATAAAAATTCGATGGAGAGTTGGGGGGAGGGGGAAAAAAGAACTGAAGAAGGAGAAAAATAAGGAGACGAATTAGAGATGAAGAAGGAAAATCAAAGTGAAATTGAAAAAACAAAACTAAAATGTATACAAAACCAAACAATCACTCTACACACACGACAGCACAAACTTTACCACCTCCCGTCACACACACGAGAGAAGGCATACAAAGCGGATCCTCTTCATCCACCACATCTTCAGCTTCAAAACATACAAAAGAAGATATTTGCCAAAAAACTGGAATGTATGAAACAGTAGACAAACCAATATTCCTATTTCTTCTGGTAAGATCATCATATATGATGTGGATAAAAACAAACTCCTTTGAAGAAGTTAGAAAACCCCTTAAATTAAGGAGTTTCACTCTCGTTTACGATATTTTTGCCAGCAAGCAACGAAAAGGAGGATTTCCCTGCTTCTTCTTTTGTCACGACGTTTTTCAGCGGAAAATTCTATTTTTCTAGGAATTTTCGGCCTTTTTTGGTATTCTGAATAACAAAAAACGCATTTTTTACGAGAAATCACTCGAAAAGTAGCAAGAAGATGAGGAAGAGGAAAAGGAAAAGGAAGTACAGGAAGATAGCTTTATCATTAAAAGTGCCTTTGATTTTTCGCTGATTTTAGTTCTCCTAGTTGCTTCATTACTGTGGAAAAACACTACTTTTCGAGAATTTTCCGATGCCGGCATTAGTGCGTGTCTCAAGAGGTTTCTAGCAGAGAAGAAATAAAAATATCTAAAATAATGTATGAAGAAGAGGTAGCAAACGATATTATGTTTGGAAAAATATACGCAGGCATTAGAAGGTATTTTTTTAAGAAAAATATGTAGATTTTTAGACAAATTAGATATGGAGATACATCTAGTTATACTGTTGTGTTTGTGTGTTGGTGCACGTGTGGGAGTGTTGGTGTGTGATACGTGTGCGTGTTGGCGTGTCTGCGTTGGTCTGTGTGGCACAGCAATGTGTGCGTGCGGGTGTGTATTGGTGTGTGTGTCTGAAGGTGTTTGTGTGTTGGTGTGACGTTTTTGAAAATCTCTTTAAATAGTGAAGTTTGAGGAGATCTTCAACACTCTGCTTTTTAAAACGGTAAAATAAGAGGATCAGACAGCCGTTTTGATGTTTTGTATTGCTCTTCCTGTCTTTCTGATGTTTCTGATTTTCTGTTCCTCTATAATTTGCTCTTTCCCCTCTTCTCTCCGCTGTCCCCCCCTTTTCTCTGTTTTTCCTCATCTTCACCCTCCTCTTATGGGTTTTTACCTATCTTCACCCCCCCCTTCTCTCCCCGCTTCTCCCCCCTCTTCTCCCTAGAAGCTCATTTTTCAGCGGTTTTCATCGCATTTGTATTGTAAAAGCTCCTTTTTTCGGAAACCTGGTGTTCTCTGTTTTTTCTCCCAACTCTGCGTGACTAGTTAATAAATAGAAATTCAAGGAAAATACTAGAAATTGGATGTTTTTCTACGTTAATAAACCTTGCAGAGGGAGGATTGCCAGTAAAGCTGTTCGTGGTTCTTTTGGTTATCTGCTCACCTCAATCTCAGCTGCGTTTACTGAAGCTCTAAATTAGAGGATGCAGTAGAGCTTCATCCTGAATCTTTCCTTTGGCCTCAAACTGAGGATTCATCTAATTTTTAACTTCATATTTCCACCATAAGCATTACCCACCCCCGTTATCATTGCGCCCCCCCCCCACATTCTCGCCCTTCCCCATCCCTTTTGTACCAACCATTACGGTTATACCCTCCACTGTCACCCTCTTCCTTCACCCTAGAAAACCCCCCTCTCAGTCCTATCATTGCTTTCACTTTTCCATCATCCACTTACCACCCACTTAGGACCCGCATATCAGCCCCCCCATCACCCCCCCATCATTTACGCATCATCTACCCATCATCTACCCATCACCCTCCAATCATTTACGCATCATCTACCCATCATCCCCCCATCACCGTCACCACTGCTTGCTTTTATCTTCAACTCATTCCCCCCACTCCACACACACAAACACAACATATCTCCCCCTTCCTCCTCTCGAGCGTACTTCTTCCATTTTTTTCTCCTCATTTGCCTCTTCCCTAACTCTCCTACAAAACCTTCTAATCACTCTTAGCTGGCACACACTTCTCAAAGCTTCTCTCCTTTGTGTGTGTTTTTTTTTCTAGAGGAAGTGATGTTTTCCACCAAATTTTTTAGCCAAATGCTGCCTAAATTTCTCTTTCTTTCCTCTTCTTATAAGCTGTTGGTGGGGTTCTTCTTCTCTTCTTCTTTTGAATGCTATATTCACAAAAAACCGTATACAAATATCGTAAAATCGCAGTTTTTCGCCCTTTAAAACACTTCCAACGTCTAAACTACCAAAAGGTTCAACTTTCAATGCCCCCCAAAACAACATGCGATACATCTTCACGGCTCTTAAGCGTAGAGCTTTCCCCCCTAGTAACTTCCCCATCCCTCTCCTTTCCACCTCTTTCTTCTCGTCTTCCACTGGGGTTTCCCCCTCCTCTTTAGGTGGAATTTTCTCCCCCTCTTCATCTCCCCTCCCCCCGCTGTCTTCATCGATAAACTCTACACTTTTGGATTATATTACGGCTTCACACACACACTATAGCTCTCTTCTTCGAAAGATCAATGAGTTGGACAGACATCACGTCGCCGGCTACAAGGCTGTGTGGAGACCTCTTCAGGAAGATATCTATAAGCTATTCCACCCAGAAGCATCCTATAAACTAGGTGATTTCCTGCCTCTTCTGGAGATTTTGACTAGGAGAAAGCCTTTCTACTGCTTCAATGTGTTTATATTGGTGCTCAAATCCTTGAAGATGGGAAGCATCAGCTGGTCTCATCCGAATGAGGTGATTGAGATGTTTTTTCTGCTTCTTCTTAGCAGAAAAACATCTGAAGAAACAGGAGAAATCAGCGGAATGTTTCAGTGTTGCTGTGAGATCCTGGAAAGTATGGATTTTGCGCAGTTGAGGGAGGATCCTGAAGATATTATGAAGTTCTTGTCGATAGCAGTGTGTATCTTCATTGAAGATTGGTTCACTGGCGTGTGGGGTATACATACAGTGGATAGAGCTCTTTCATCTGTAGTAGGAGATGATACAGTTGAAGTGGGGGGAAGAGGGGTCGGAGGAGAAGTTTTTCACTTATTGAATGTCACTCAATCAGCTACTCACCCCCCTCCCCCCCAGCTCACNCACTCAATCACCCATCCCCCCCTCCCGCAACCTCTTAAAAGCTGTTGAGAATCACATCCACTGCCTGTTTAATCCCGCCCTTCCCCAACGTCTGAACGTTGATATCGCATGCCATTTGATGCTTCCTCTGGGAAAGCTCTGCTATCTCTCTACACTCATACTAGATGAGAGAAAAAGGCCCTTTCCCGGCTCACATACACACACACGCTTCCTTCCTCCTGCAGATGCTTATCCCAACCCCCTCCTCTTCTACTCTAAAAAACTCTTATCTGATGTTTCTAGCCTCCTCTATAGAATGGTGACCACGGAATCGCTGCAGAGACACGCCTCTTTGAGCTCCTGTTTCTTAGCAGATGCAGCTCTCTGGTATGTCTGGCAAGCCTACCGAGCTGAAAAAGCTTCGCGTTTTCTAAGAGAAACACACGCACTGCTGCTCTCAGCTATTGATGAAGCTACTAAGGAGGAAGTTATTGATGCTATTAGACTCATGCAGAGCTTCAACCTTCCATACCGTTCTCTTTGCTGGCTGAAAGAGCTCTATAGAAAGCTGCTTGCTTACGCAGATGGGTTGAATCGTCATGAATCGAAGGAGCTAGTCGAGAAACTTAGCTGGGGGATAGGGAAGCTTGAAGAGGAGCTATTTCGCTGCGTTAGGGGGGGTGAGGGGGTTGGGGGGGAGGATGACCTTCTTGTAGGGCGTGAAGATGAGGTTTTTCGCCACTCAAATAAGCATGCATCTAGAGAGCCTAATGAAGTGTATGCTCCGGTCATTAGGCACGAAGGTTCTGGCCATCTTCATTTGCAAAAAAGTTGCATCTTACCTCAGGATCAATACCCATCTTCTTACATAGTGAAGGGCAGTTCTCGCACACACAGGCTACATCCTTCTTACTTTGCATCCATTGAAGATACCTTGAAGTTCTTGAGATCTATACAGAGGATGGGTATGCTATGCAGGGGGCATAGAGCCTTGAGAGACTGGGTGGTGGATCTGCCCTAAAAGCCGGGATTGAGCAATGAGAGAGGAGAGCTGCTAGGGGCCTGCAGTGAATATCAGAGTGGGTGTGTGCTTCTGTGGGAGTTGTGAGTGTATATCTATTGTGTGTGACATTTGTGGGTGTAGGTATTGTGTGCATGTGGGTGTGTGCATGTGGGTGTGTGCGTGTTGTATGTACTGCATGTGTGTACCACATGTATTTTGTTGTATACTATTGTGTAGACTGTGTGTGCTAAATTTTTTTTGAGCTTTTGAGTGGGTTTTGGAGCTTGTGTGCACTTTTTTGAGCTTGTGTCTGCAGGCCGGCATATATACTTCAGTTTTTCTGTTCACTGCTTGGTGTGTAAATTCCACGGTTTTTGCTTTTCAGAGGTAGCATGTTTTCTTGGGAGTTATGCCTTGAGAGTAAGGGAATGCGTGTGCGCCATCATTCTTTGGTTTGCCTTCATAATCTGATATATCTTTGCTGAATGCTTGCTCGAACCTAGTTTGAAGCCTCAGGTAGGATGAGGCTCTATGCGACCCCCCTAGTATTTTAGTGCTTTGAACAGGAAGCAGGAACTATCTAGGAAGACCCCACGCTGAGAAATTTCTATATGGGAATCTCTCCTTGGTGTGTGTGTGTGTGTGTGTGTGCATATCCATAGGTATTCAATTGGGTTTGGGGGTTGATGTGCGCATGCCTGTGTATGCTTGTCGATGTATGTTTACGTGGGTGTATTTCTATGGGAGTGATCGATGATGTGTGTGTTCATTGCTGTGCAAGTGGGTGTCGATGGGTTTGTGTTGATGTGTGCATATGACTATGTGGTGATGTGTATGTGGGTGGCTGCGGCGTGTGCATGGTTGGCTGTGTGTGTGCCTATATGGCTGGTTGTGTGCATACGGCTGGCTGTGTGTGTATGACTGTGCACTTTTGTGTGTTGACCTGCGTATGCGTGAAGTTTCTTGCCTTGTATGTGTATATAGGGCATAGAGAGTATGTAGTAGTGTGTGTGTATATACTTGTTAGGTAGAGGCAAAAGGACGTGCAAGCTCCACTTACGCCTAGCTAGAACTTCCTGTGTGTGCTATAATGTCAGGAAGAAGGGCTCATAGACACACTTCTCTTGGCACCGTCATATACTGGCACACATAACTTTATAGTACAGCAGTACTAACGCTCTATTCATCAATAGGAAGAAAAAGAAAGCATAGCAGTTGTATACTATAATTTATGGAACAAATCAGCCATATGACAACCCCAGACACACACGCACACACATATCAGCACCTACGCCAGCACAAACCCACACCAACACGCAAAAACACCAACAGGCACACAAACACCAGCACACACCCACACACCCCCACACCAATACACACACCCCATTACTGACTAACAAACGCAACTCACTGAAAACAGCCAGAAGTCCTTCACACACACTGCAGCTCAGATAAGAATCTCGCACACACTTCAAGTACATAAGCCTTCCAAACATAGCATGTCTTTCGGATGTACGCACACCCCCCACCATCATCATAGATTGCAGCAAAACTCCCCGTAATAGAGAAAGCCACCAATAACATGCACACAGCAGCCAATCACATCAAGGATGCATCTGTGTGTGCTTGCTTTATGAAGTTTAGCTAGCTGTTTCGTGTAGTTGAGCCTTCTCCAAGCTAATGAAGCTCTGATGATTGCTCAAGCATTGTCAGCAACACACACACGATTGCCTAGTATCACAAAAGACAGCGAAATCCTCCGTTAAAGGCTTCAATCGACTACATAGTATGCCAGCTGCAAGCTTATCAGCAGATACTGCTCAACAACTGACACACGCATCAATCAACGAACTAGTACATCTTTTATAAAGGGTAAGGAAGAGGGGGAGGATGTGCACACACAGGCTACCCAAATAGCAGAGACCCCGTAAACACAGCAAAACAGCCCAAGGAATGATGCCAAAGCATGCAAGGTCTAGACAACCAAACTCAGAGATGGCAGCACACATATAGCACACACAGACACACACCCACATATTTATTCAATCATAAGCACATACACCCGCACGCGCATATAGACACCAATACGTCCACACACCCCCCCACCCCCCAGCCCCTCAGTCAGAATCAGGCGATAAATCATCCCTAGAAAACCGATCTTCATCATAGAAACGCGCCTTAACGAAGCGACCCCCAAAGCTCCTCCCATTCATCGTTACTAAAGCCTTCGTGGCCTGTGAAGACGTCTCGTATTCGCAGAAGATCCTCACTGTTTCATCATCTGGAACTCCAGTAGCTTCAAATACCTTCACACTAAGCAGATTTCCATACTTTGAAGCTTCTTCTTCAGTTTCTTCCTTCAAGTAGCTATCCACTTCTCCAGGTCCCACCAGGTTTGTGAGGAGTAAAATCCTCGTGGGGGCTCGATTGAATGTCACTGGGGCTCCCATGGGCTGCTGAGAAGAAGCAGCCCCCCCTTCTCTTCCATCCCCCATCACAACCCCTACTGAACCAGGGGGCATAATGATTCCACCCCCTCCATCTGCTCTAGAGGCAGCTCCTGGAACTATAATACCACTCCTTTTGTCGGTTTTCTTAGCAACCAGAGGAGCTTTGATTCCCTGCTTATCCCTACCCAAACCTTCTCCATGCTTCCAACCCATCTTCTGCATCATCCTAGCTGCTACGCTCTTCTTAGAATCACCAAGAGATGAGGTTTCTTCCATGTTTTGCTGAGGAGAAGAGAATGAAGAAGAGTTGGAGAAACCCGGAGAAACCCCCATCTGCATGCTAGCGGAAACGCCAAAGTTTCCGCTATTTACAGAGGACGTGTGTGAGGAGCCTCCTTTTCCACCCAAAGAAGGTGGCTGCCCGGCGATATTGCTGAGCATCGCCCTCCTCTTCCATGCCTCCTCTCCGGAGATATTCAAAGAAAGATGAGAAGCACCCCCTCCGGAAGGCTGAGGAGAGCTACTTGCCGTAACTGATTGAGCCTGCCATTTCTCTTCCCGCATGATTCTCTCCTTCGTTATACGCTCAATCTCAAGCTGCTTCTTCTCAAGCTCTTCTGCCTGTTTCAATCTCTGCCTCTCTCGTAAGATTCTGTCGTATTCATTAGGTTTTGAAGGATCGTATTCTTCCGCTAAAGAGAGATGTTGAGAGTGGCTTGAGGAAGAAGCTACTCCAAGCTTGGCTGAAGCACCAAGTTTTGAGGCAAAAGGAGGGAAACTGGATGAAGAGGGAGTCGCAAAACTTGAAGTTGGGGGTAAGTGCTCTGCAGAGGAAGATAGCTGCTTTGAATGCTCCAAAGAAGCTCGCAACGCGGCAGAATTTGATGAAGTTTGTGAAGATACTGAGGATGTCTCCCTCTTCCTGAAGATGGGAGGGGCCAGCATCTTCGCCCGATGAGCAGACCAAGCCGTTGCAGCCACCAGCTGGTTTGCCTGGGGATCTGGGATATCATCATAGAGAGCTCCCAAGAGAGAGGGAGCCTTGCTGGTTGAAGACGAATCTGTAGCGGAAACAGACGAAGATTTTCCTCCAGGAGGAGGAAGATCGCCATAGAGTGAATCCAGCATGTTGGAAGGATTTGTGCGTGGAGTTGAGGGGATGTGTACTCACATGAAAGAGGGATGAAGATGAGGTTTTCTATTTACTATGATCTCATAAAAAGAGTTGTAGAATTAGTTGCGAGTGTGTGTGGGCTGACGTGTTTGTGTGTTGGTTCGCGTGTGTGTGTGTTGTTTCGTGTGTGTGTTTCGGTTGGTATATATTTGTGTGTTTCGGTTGGTATGTGTGTACATGTCCGTGTGTGTTACGGCTGATGTGTACATCAGCGTGTGTGCGTTGTTGTGTGTTTTTACTTTTGTCATGGAATGGGCATCATATCCAAAGATTAGCGCACAAACTGCTTTTGTCTCAGCCATCAGCGCGTGAAGAAGCTCCCGCTAAGTAAAGCAGCATCCTCAATTTGTAAAGGGAGTATTTTGATAAAAAAGTTCCCTCCTCATCTTTGTATACGAAATTGGCAGCTAAAATATCCTCCCGCGGAAAGAAAATTATGTTTTAACGCTGATGTGGGGCTCATCGCACGCGGCCCTTAGCAAAAACCGCTTTCACACGCAACATTTCATATACAGAAAATTGAAACCCCATGAAGTCATTGAAGTGTGTGTGTGTGTGTGTGGGTGTGTCCTGGTGTGATCGATGTGTGTGTTGGTGTGTGTGATGGCTGTGTGTACGCGGGCTGATGTGTGTGCGTGGATTTGTGTATTTTTGTGTGTGTGGTGCGTTTATATATTTTGCCCCCTTTAATCTAGCCAACCTACCAGGCAGAATAATAAGCTTAGAAACTCCTTCATCCAGTTTTTTCCACTTTAAAAACAGCAAAACCTCACTATAGCTGTGATGCTGCATGTATGACGAGGATGGCACCACACACACCACCATGTACTGCCGATACTACACACGCAGACCAACGCACACACACCACCATGTACTGCCGATACTACACACGCAGACCAACGCACAAACACCAACACACACACACATTTACACACACAGATCCACATACACAACTCCCGCTAACAAATCCCTCCCTACAACCAAAACACACATATACATACCCCCGTGTGTTTGCGATTCCAGCAGATTCATTCATCATCCCCTTGCTACTCCACCTTCAATACTATCCGCTAAATTTGCAGATTTCTAAGCTCTTCACAAGGCAGTGATAATCAAATTTTCTCGTTTTCTTCTTATTTGCAATCCTCTTCTCTTCTTCACACGCACACACACACTCCCTCTTCATAATGAATCTCTACTTTGGAAAGTTCTTCCCAGCCCTGAGCATCCGCTCTGATTCCCTGCTTATTCAGTGCGTGCAAAAAGCGGTAGTGCATTATCTTCCTCAGGATCTTCTTGCCATTTCATTGTTCTTAGGCTACCAATATATGGTATGTGTGTGTGTATATCTGTATGTCCGTGTGGATTTTTTGAGAGGGTGGAAAGTAGCTTTAGAGGAAGTGAATCTTCTGGTAGTTGAGTAGATACAGTTGCGCGGATGCTGCCAGTAGTGTGCGCTCATGTAGAGGAGGGAGTGCAAATTGTAGTTTTAGAAAAAGAAGATGTGATAATCGTTGGGAGACATGCTTTGAAGAGATTAAGAGGAAGAATGCCGCAGATTCACCAAATTCCTGCCACTTTTAGAGCAATTTTACTCTCTTTAGGTGAAGTTTATATGCTCTTCTTCCCCTTCAAGAATATGGTGTGGAGGTAGCTTATATCAGCGAATCCGCTTTGAGTTTCTTCCATTAATCATCTTCAGGATGCATTCCATTGCTTCTTTGCCTCTTCTACTATGCGCCAATTTTTTCCTGCTTCTTAGTGTGTGTGAAAACATTTTTATTTTATTTTTTCTGTTTACTCCTTTGTGTGTGAAAAAACTCGTTTTTTTTCCCCTTTCGTCTTCTTCTAACGAAATCTCTAGCTTTTCCTGCTTTTTCCCTCTTCAGAACAGGAAGAATACCAGCCCTTCATACGCAGTGAAGGGGGATATAGATGCGATTTACTCGTCCTTTCTGACTTCCAAAGGGCTGAAGGCGGGGGATTTGCTGCTTCGCAAAGATCTTCGCAATAACTCCGCTTCAGTTGAATTTGCAAAGTGATTTTTCTCTTTACCTAAGCTTTATCGTCGATTTGTTTGGCGGGGTGTGCGTGTATGTGTGGGTTTTTTTTTTGGTATTTTTGTAAGGTGTGTATTCTGTGTGTGTGATTGTTTGTGCTGGTGGGTGCGTTGCTATGTGTGTTGGTGTGTTATGTTTATCTCTGTGTATATTAAGGATGCTTCTCATTCTATTGGGGTCTGAAATTTTTTGTGTAGCTTTTTGACAATGTTTTTCATTGGGTGTAATCTTTCTTGTTGGCTTGGTGGGAAGCTTAACAGCTGTGTGTGTGTATCCCACAGTATATCATGCAGCACTCCTACGCACATAAGGAAGGCGAGAATAGAGGCTAAAACTTAGATTTTGTTTCTTGGTTACCAGGGTTTTGATGATATAGCTATCGCAGATTCTCACTTACTGTGTGTGTGCATAATTCAAAGCTTAATGATGGTTGAGTTAAAGCACTATGCTTTATGATTCGTGTGTGTTATCATTCACGATGAACGAAGGAAATTCTGAGTTTTGAAGCAGTGAAACCCGTTGATTTTTTCAATGGCGTGGTGTGTGTTGCTGTGCGTTGTGTTGTGTGTAGCGTGGTGTGTTGGGGGTGCCCTGTTGTGGGTGGTACGATCTTATATGGAGGTGGATTGCTGGGTATTGCGGGTTGCTGTGTGTAGGGTTGTGGGCTACTGTGTGTTGTGATGTGTGTGGTGTTTTGTTATGAGCTGTGGGTTGTACGTTTTAGCGTACTCTATGCTGCATGCTGTGTGTGCAGTATGCCGTCTGTGTATACTGTGTGTTACAGTATTCATGATGCTACGTACATACTTCTGAATCATTTTCTTGCAGCCTCCTTTATATGGTGTATAGTAGCGAGTGCTTCGCTTTTCTTTCGTAGCTCATCAGCATCATCGCTTTAACGCTGCACTGTACGTACACTCACCCTCCTTCGCACCTCGAATGCTACGTATTTCACCTTGAAACTTCGTTGTTTGGTTGAAGCCTCACCCTAGTTATGTGTCTTATTCTCACAATCGAAGTGTGTAGCCAGTAGATTATATTGCTACGTACACATGTGCATAGAGAGGCACACAAATGTGCATATAATCGCGCACACACACACGTGCATATAGACAAATGCGCATGTGCGTATTGACACACACCCCCGCTCATACCTACCCACCCACACACACACAATCCCCACTATTAAACCCTCTCATCGCTCTTTCATCGTAATGTTCTAGGGAATGCAGAGATCGCCTCATAAATAACATGTTCCCCAATGATTCATCTAAAATCCCCCCAGATCACAGATATTCTAGGTATCTGCAAACCGCCTTGATATTCAGCTATCCCCAGTACACTGGCGATTACACTGTATATACACTCCTACATCCTCTAGGAAATCTCCAGCGAATAATACTCGCTACTTACTTCTACCCAAGAGCGATCTTATCCAGCTTCCAGCTAACTTCATATGTTGTGTGTGCGTGTGTTATTTTTTTTGTTGGCTTTTTTGGGTGTTTTTATTGCTGCTTCTTGGTTGCTTCATTGCTTCTGCTTCATCTTCTCTAAGAAGGAGGAAGAAACAGCGAAGGATTCAGCACGTCTAGCTCTTCAGATTCCTGCGAAAAGTGTGTTTTGTAGTGAAGCGCAGCAAACCATAACTGCAGGTTTACTAGGGCAGCTAGAAGAGTTTCTTGCCTGATCTTCGCAGCGATTGCAGCCTTTAAAAGGAAACACACACACTTGCACAGGTTTGTGAATAGCCAGGAGAGCATTAAACGTGGTGATGCATTATTCTAGATATGTATAGGGCTTGCATGGAGCTTTATTCTGGGTATGTGTGTGATGTAGGTACATTGCTGAAAGAGATTCGGGCTTGTCGTGAGGTGGCGGTGTGTGTGCGTGATGTACATACACCAATTATTAGGGCTTGTAGTTAGCTGGTGGTGCGAGTGTGTGGTGTACGTACACCACTGAGATTAAGCCGTAACTTCAGCATTGAAGATTGGAAACGGCACACACATCTCTTTTTCAGCTGTGGACGTGATCAACCATGGTCGGCGGAGTGTGTCTGTGGAACTTGATTTTGAGTTTGTGTGTACAGCCTGGTTGAGTGTGTGCTTGCAGCACGATTGAGAATGTTCGTACAGCCCGATTACCGGCTAAAACTACCTCCTACTACCCCTGGAATTTCCTCATCAACACTACCGTGCTAAGCACCATCACGACACACAAGCACATTAATCTTTCCTACACACAATTACAAGCCTTACTGTATGTGCACTGCGATAAGAAAATAAAATCAGCTTCACTAAAGGAACGCACACACACATAAATCGGGGAAAGCCACGAAGCTTGCGCGTTTCAAGTCTTACAAGTGTGAAAGAGCTTGCAATACAAGGCGAGGCACTGCTAGATATAAATTCGCACGCACAAACGCAGGCACGCAGGCACACAAACGGACACCAACACACACACACACACACCAGCACACCAATACACACACATAGCAAAACGACGAAAAAACATAGCTTTAGAAAAAGCTTCACATTTTCTACTTAATAAAGAATAACACATACACGAGCCTCAAATCGACCGAATTTGCAGTCATTCCTTATCTTCTTCACATCAGAAGCAACTCGCGGCAAAAAATTTCGCACACACTTACTACTTTGCTTAATCCCATGGCACTTAGAGCTCCAAGGGCTCCGTGCAAACCAACGATGAGGATTGCCAGTAAAATAGAAGGAAAATTAGGAGGTTTCACTTCAGCGATGCGACCAGCCTCATCTCTCTTAGCCTACACAAATCAGTCAATAAAGAAAACACACACACAAACACACATCATCCGATAGAGTAAACACGAGCGAATCAAGCAAGTCACTTTGCTAAACTCACACTGCAAAGTCTAGTTATCATTATAAACTGTGAGATAGAGTTTAGGATAACAGGCGCCGATACATTACACTGACAAAAGCAATCAATATTCAGTGAAAGAGCCTGCATGATGTCAAAGCAAGAAGAATTTCGCACAAAAAAATCTCCTTTAAAGCCTATAACCACAGCACCACACCTTCTGCTAGAAAAAAGCTATCCAAATCGTCTCAATACGCTAAAATGCAGGCAAGTTGGTAATCGTGTGTGCTGAGAGCTTTTATTCTCAATATATAGCATTTTCAGTGCGAGAAAACCTCATCTTCAAACCTGAGGAGCTCCACGATTAGCGATAACTCCAATGGAAATCATTAAGCTTAAAGCCATAGATGGGGAGCTCAAAGGAGGAATGAATAGCCCAACAATGGCAAGAGGCAGCATATACATTGAGATAGTTCTAAACCTTGCGAAAGACGATCTAGAGGGTAAACAAATAGGCAAACCTCATTGTAAAAAGCGATTAAAATTAGCTAAAAGAAAGTGTTTGTGTGAAAAAGTGTGTGTGAGCGGGTGCTCGCGTGCAAGAAAATATTTGCATGAAAGTGTGTGTGTGCTGTGCAATTAAGCGTGTAAGTGCGTGCGATGCAGAGAATGTGTGCAAACCAGTGCATATGTGTGTTCAAGCCTGTGTGTTTGCACGCCAGTGCATGATTCCAAGTAAGCGTGTGCATGCCAGCGATTATGCGCGTGCAAGAAAATATGCAAGATTCCGTGTGTGTGCGAAATTTCGTGTGCGCAAGATTAGCGTAAAACAGCTTGCTGTAACTGTAGCAGAGGATCAGTGTAAGCCTAATAATGAATTTTCCTCTTTCTCTATTCAAAAACACCAGAAGCATGCAGTAAATTAACACGCAACCTTATTATGTATTCGACGAAAAAACCAAATTTAGGCAGTGTATATACAACGCCATGTTGTAAACAGTAAAATCTGCTAGCAATTCAAATAACACACATACAATAAGGCTTAATTGTTTGAAGCTTCAGAGTAGCAAGTTAAGCCAGGAAAAGAGATATTTTATGCCAGCAACGCACACAGGAACTACATGCAAACGCTTGCATAAGTACACTTGGAGAGTAAAAACTTGTTACCCGTTAAGATAGCTGTATATACACAAATGGTTAGTAACACAGATGGTACCACACACATGTGCCCACGCACATGTACCCACACACATACATGCACCAACACACATGCACCCAAATACACAAACCGATATATTGGCACTTACACGCACTATAAAGCCACATGGTAATGCACAAGTTCACGCGAAAAACTACCTACAGACACACAACTTTACGCACACACATACACATAACTTCACCCACATACAGACTCACACAATCACCAATATGCACATACAAAGTTACATAAAAATGGATACACACAAGCATACACACACACCCACATACTCACTCAAAAGTTTCTTTTCTACTACCTTTGGAAGATCCCTCCTTCTACCTTGTTAATACCAAGAGTTAGGCCTAGCAAACTGTTAACTAAGCCAGTTCCATACTTCGCACTCAAAATCTTATTCTTTAGAATTGGAGACCATTCTACAGTATTCAAATACTCAGCAGAGAATTCGCTAGGAATATCATCAAATTGCCTAGTAGAAGCGAGTTGAAGAGGTAGGAGGATAAGGCAAAATTTACTATGAAAAACATCAAAAATCCACACAATGCAACTAAGGGATAAGACTAGATGTGATAGCGCACACATAAACAGGAAAATGCACCGTGTATGCATGTATTGACACCTATGCAAACACATGTAAAGTAGCTAACACACAAATGCAAAATCCTACACACACACACGTGCACCCCATTACACACATATGGACACCCCCCCCCACATACATATGTTTATCCCCTACATACACATGCCTTTACATACACCCCCCTACACACACACATTACCTTTTCTCTGGGGCTGAGAGCTGAGAGCCACGTCTACCAACCTGCTGTGCTAACTGGGAAAAGCTATATAACTCCATACTAAGAAGCTTATTAGATGTGGAGTACCACTGATCTTTCAGCCTTAATTTCTCCTTTGGAGGAAGCTTATTGTCTTCAATAAATCTCTCATAAGCTTCTTCTATCTCAGCCAATGAAGCATTAGATGAGAGCTTAAGACGCTTGAAAAAAGCAGTATCTTTTTCATCTGTTTGGAGAGCAGAAAGCACACACAAGGTGGGTGAGGTAGGTGTATGTAGGGGGGTTACTTTGGGTGTTTTTTTGTGTGTAGAGCAGTTTCTCGCGTGTGTTGCGTGTAGAACAGGTTCTCGTGCGTCTTCTATGTTTTCCTATGCAGAGCATGTTCTCGCTCGTTTTGTGTGTTATTGTATATAGAATGTGCATGACGTGTGTGTGGAGACAGGGAGCCCACGGAGCCTCGTGCATATAAGATGCTAAATTCGCCTATAAATTCCAATGAATGTAGATGTTGCTTTCAGATTATGCATATTTTTTCTTTTCAAGATATCTAGTGCGTTTTCCTAGAGTGCGTATGTGTGTGCATGTTGCCTATGTGTATGGATGGCTGTGTTTGAGCATGTGCTACCAATGTGTGTGCGTCGCTAGTATAAAAGGTTAAACCATACGCAAGAAACCTTGGCTGAAGCTTGACTAGGCTGAAGAAGCAAGCAGTTTCGAGTAGAAAGGTAGACTACCATCCATCTTCATTGCAACGATAAATCCTAGAATAGAGAAACTAATAATAAGCAGTTTAGATTTAGCACAAAAATAAAATCAAGCTTATTTTTCGCTGATTCGGGTTTTTACGCATGCACTGTAGCTGATAAACCTCTAGGCATACACAAGATAAATTTTTCCGATCAAGCAGCAAAAAAAGGGATACCCATGCCATTACCATACTACTCACACACGCACAAAGCAGTGGCCATACAAAGAATAGCAACCATAAAAGTAAGCAAATGACACACACAGAATGAATAGCACCTTAACCACACAAAAAAGCCCCGTGAACACAAGGAATGCAGCCTCAATCACCCAAACCTCCCACCCACACACACACAAAACACTACCCAGTATACCAAGAGATTCATTCTTTGTCTTATAATATTCTTCATCTAGATCACCATCCGAATCAGATTTCCACAGGAGCCTGAATACTTTGGTAAAAGGGTTCGCACACACGCGCGTTAGACCAGAGGAATGCCATCCTAAGCACTTTTTCCCCAACTTATGAGATCCATGCCGATTCGGTTCAAAGCAGCCGAAATCGAGAGGATTAAAGAAGGGGACAGCATCGCCGTAGCATGCTCCAATTGGGAGTATAAATTTTTTTCCAGGCAAATAACTAGCAGGAAAAAGAGGAGGACTCACATAACCTCCGAGATATTTGTTTGACTGTGAGGATTTTAGAGTATAAGAAGCAAGAGGCAGCCTTCTTCCTCCATTTACTTGTGTGCGTGAGCACCCCTGTTGACCTTCAAAGTCATCAAAAGAGTGTGTTTCTCGGCTAAAAAGAGGGTTTTTACGATCCAATTTCGGGTAAAAAGGCCATTGGAAGGTGGAAGATGCAGGAGAATGAGGAGCTGAAGTAGAGTGAAGTTGAGCGCAAGAAGTAGAGCGAAATGGAGCTGAAGCAGAGTGAAGTTGAGTGCAATAAATAGAGTGAAAACATCCTGAAGAAGCAACAGCATAAAGCAACCCTAAACAAGCTAACAAATCTCTTCCTAGTGCTTTGTTCGAGAGTCTCATGAAAGTGCACAAGGGGATAAAATACAGCAGGCTAGCCTGCCACATACTGAGAAGCGAGCTTTTCAAAGCGAATGCCAGAAACCTACAAAAACACCACTAAATCACCAAAGAAAAAGTTGCAGCGTATTCATCACGACAATCCGCTGAATATTTTGAGAAATCGTCAAAGCTCCCTCCATTTCACGATACAAATTTCCTTTTCTGTGCTTTAGAGGGGGTAGCTTCGCACACGTATATATGCGTACCACGTGCGCGTGTTAATCACGTCAAGGCGACTACGAAGCAGAAGATGGCAGAATCACAGCATTTGAATCAATGGAGATGGAAACAGAGTAATTTGAAGACGGGGAAAAGTATTGAATTTTCCGTGGAAAAAAACATGAAAGCGCCACGTTGCGATTTTTCAAAGTGTAAAAAAGGAGAATTCCATCGAAATGTATGAAACAGGAACCACTAATGTATACACAACCTACAGGTTATGATGTGCCAGTAAGGCAGAGTATCTACGAAGCCACAGGGGTGATCCTGTAGCCTACCAAAAAGTTAATGACAGGTGTACATACACTCATCTATAAGTGTACATACATCAATAATATACATTTGAGTTCAAATCGTAGGCAAAAACTTGGTAAAGAGCTCATTTTATCGCTTTTTGAAGTGAAAAATGCCGTCTTCAAAGAGAAGAAACAGAAAATTCAGGTATAAGTGTAACATAAAATACTATAGCAAGAAGGGAGAAATTGGAGTTAAATTGGCATTAAAAACAGAGGAAAAAAAGGAGGAGCTTAACACGAGAAAAAAACTGCAAAACATTGGAAAATGGGAGAAAAAACTAAAGAGGATCCAATAAAAGGAGGGAGCCTAATAGGCACCACAAGCTAGAGAGGATGAGGAAGATCACGAAGCTCATGAAGAAATGGTATGAGATTAGTAGATTGCGTGCGAAATCAGGAGTAGGGAGCCTAATAGGCACCACAAGCTAGAGAGGATGAGGAAGACCACGAAGCTAATGAAGAGATGGTATGAGACTAGTAGATAGTGTGTGAAATTTTCATCCAAAGAAGAAGTGATTCTACGATAATGGGAAACTCCAAGAAGCAGTAATGATAAACCAACGCAAAGTATCAAAGGAGGAAAAGGTACACAAATATAAGATCAAATCGCAGAGAAAAGGAGATTTTTTCGTGGAAGGATGTATCTCAAATCCAAGTTGGATAAATTGCACTAGGCTAAAGAAGGAGAAAACGAAGAAAACTCTGATATTGCTGCATGCAGCTTGGTTGCAAATTCTGCTGCATTTATGTGGTAAAACGCCTTTGGATTTTTATCCATCCTTTATATATAAGGAACTAGTGCTTTACTTTGTTTGATGACACTCTGTAAAGGGGTTTATTACTTCTTTGAGAAGTAACTCTGGCAATTACATGGACGCATAGAAGAAGTAGCATCATTGCAGTGAAATCATTGCCCGTTGGGACTTGGCTATGTTTTATCTTTACCGTCTAAATAGTTTAAATACGTAGTTTTTTGTCAGGAAATCGCAGCTTTTTCAGACGACTTTGCAACGCTCCCATTGCAAATGTCCCCACTATTTCGCCACAAGTTTGACTCCTTGTAGCACCGTCGTAACTCCAATGATCATTTCGCCACATAACACCTCTATCAGCGACATTCCTATAAAAAATTTGCTTCTATTAACTTTTTGTATAGCCGGCAAGGCACTTATTGGCTTAAGTCGCTTCATATCTGACCTGCTGATGAAGCCTGTTCTTGTTGAAATTCAAGACACACTAGTGAACCAGCCTGCTTCATTTGGAATTGCTCCATCTCGAGTATTCTGCATCTTTTTGAGCTTGTTATGTGTGCGTGTGCTGGTGCTGTGCGCACTTCAATGAGTAATCTAGATGCACATCGCTTGACTTCGAAAAGCGCTTAAATCATCTGCTTTACACGAATATTTTCTCGAGTTCAAACAAGCAGTGAATGTTTAAAAACTTGCAGGTAAACATTACACTCCCTCCTAGTCTACCATGGATGTGGGTTTCTACTGTCTCACGGCAAATTCCCTCTTTTTGAAGCATGACATGCACAGAGAAATTTGGGAGTTTAATTAGCTTGAAGTGGCTCGAATCTGGGAATCGAGAGGAACTTGAATATTGTGTGTCCGTAGGTATTTCTATGTGTGGGTAGGTGCTTCTGTGTGTGCGTGCGGGTAGGTGTATATTTGTGTGTAGGTAGGTGCTTTTCTGTGTGGGCGGGTTTTTCTGTGTGATTGTACAGTGACTAAAACGGGAGAAAAAAATCAACACTTCGGCTTATTTTGAGCCTTCTTAAAAGGCTTACATATGTTCATAATATGCAACCATCGCCCAATCTTCACGCCAGTTACTGCCAGTCCAGAGACATACAAACTTCACTGCCGTGAATCTCATCGAAAGATAGATTACGCAACTTCCAGAAAAAACATCGATAAGCTGCTCGGGAATAAGCCTTGCACTTCCTCTGAAGTAAGAAGATCCCCTTTTCTTTATTTCATCCAAAGTTTCAGTAAGAAAAGCAGCTCTTCTGTCATCACAAAAGTGCCTGCCTCTCATACTCTCCCCTTCACCAAGCATTTAATAGATTTTTCTTGTCAGAGAATACAAAAATTTACCTTTCCTCACTAATAGAAATCCATTTGCTTGAAATATCTTCATTTTAAAGTGGATTTTATAGAATTTCAAAGTTTATTATATTTTTGCAAATTAACGAAATGTTCCATACCAATTTCATCAATTTTATCGATTTCGATACAAATTTCCTTAAAAAAATATTCAAACATAGGCTGAGCAGTATGATTTCATAGTATATATATCCTAGCGAAAAACGCACACACACAAGCTGAGCAACATGATTTCATGGTATATATATCCAAGTATGAAACTAGGATTATTTCTGTTTCCACAAACAACAAAAGATACATTTATCACAACCTCTACGACTTCAATCGAATCCTCAACGCCATAAGCAGAGATACGAAAAATCTCCCACAATATCAGCATTTACTCCTCCGTTGGGATTTTTTCTTTAGTGGTGTACATACAGCTATATCCTTCTCGCTGAGGCTCTTAAACACGAGAAAGCCAACTTCTGTATCAGCTGCTTTTGTATTTATTCGTAAATTCTTCTTCAATACGAGCGAGAAGATAAGCACATATATATATTCTAGTATATGTGTATACGCCCTTTACCTTTTGCCACCCACAGTAACCTTCCATCAACTCTTTATAAACCCGGAAAAAAGCCAAAACATAAAATTAAAGGCTCTCTTCCACGCTAGCACATTCGTTTTAGGTGATGAAAAAGGCTTCATCATCAGATTTTTCTGCAGCTATTTCAGTGGATTATGTTAAACATAGAATAGAACTCTCCTTAAGAATATTGTATAATTCTTGGAAAAAAATTCAATATAAAACGCATCTTTCAGTGCCT
Organism: Nephromyces sp. MM_2019; assembly: GCA_015657535.1. Lineage (NCBI taxonomy): Eukaryota > Apicomplexa > Aconoidasida > Nephromycida > Nephromyces > Nephromyces sp. MM_2019. The sequence continues at coordinate 21,239 of JADHZB010001798.1, forward strand.
ATTTATTGCTTTTTTTGAAGCTCCTATCATCTTCGTATCTTCATCTGCGAAATGTTCATCAAAAAAAAATTTTCGGTTGGAAAAACAAACGTCAAATCATTATAGCTCCCCTTTTTCTCTTGCCTCCCATGATTCACTTTTGCCCTCATTTTCTTTTTTCTTTTAGCTTTCTCAACGTCAAAATATGGGCCTAGATGGAGCCCAAAGAACGCCAAACTAATAGAAGCGTTTACAAAGTATCTGCATCATATCAATATATCTGATTTTAGGGCGAGAAGAAGCGATAATCTCAGCGTAAGGCGTGAAAAACCGCGTTTTTCGTAGATTTATATGCAGGAAAAAGATTAAATCCTCCAAATGATGATATATATACAGCACACACATGAAGAAACCCAACTGTCCAAAAGCTTATAAAATGCGCTTTTCTTTGAGAAATATTTCTCTCTTCAATACCTTTAGCAATAGGTTAGTTACGGCATATTCGCTGCCTTGGAAACATTCTAATTGAAAAATTAAAGACTAAGTCGACCTCTAAGAATGCACATAAAATGCACTTATCCATCAAGCATAAACTGCTTGAAAAGTAACGTGCAGAGGTGACTACTGCGATTTTTTCCCAGATACACTGGGATAAAAAATGGGTAATAACTAGCCTTGCGTACCTCAGAAACACAAGAAAAAAAACACATCAACTAGGATTACCTACATAAAGAAGACCCAAGGCTATGTATCTGAACACACACACAAAGACAGATGCACGCATATCGCACGTACGCTTAAAAACACATGGAATACGCGCATTGATTTCTGCTTTTAAAATATAATTAAAAACACACATCAAGATGTCATACTACTCCTAAATTCACGCATTCCACACATCCTTGTGCTCAAATAACGATATTTCAAATGTGAGAACTTAACTCACGTGCGAGTACACACGTACCAACAGGTCCACACAGAAGAACACAAGGACCACTGGCATATGGACAAAACTCCGCCACAAACATGCCATACAAATCTCATACAAGCACACACCAGCATTTCTTTATCAGTTGAAATAGCACACATCTAAAAATTACCTGCTTCTGGAGGAAAAAACTTTATAAAAACACAGAAAGCAGTGAAAAGATGACAAAGCTACAACCTGTATATACAGTCATATCATGAAGGAATATATTACTATTGCCTCTTGAAAAAGGAATCGACGCTCAACATGGCAAAACATCTACGAATCAAGGATGCACCAACGAAGTCCACGGTGTAGACTCTTCCCAGATTATATAAGCATCATTACTTATATACATACATCGTTATATATAGGTACTTCAAATATATTCATATCAACTATATAAACACACACCTATATGCCGCATTCTTAAGACGCCACATTAGTATCCATGTACATACATTGCTATCTCCGCTATTATTCCAATAAGTGGCTGATAAGGCATAGTCCTATAATCAAGACAATCCTTCTTATTTAGTGCTCCAGCCATTTTTCTAAAGGAGTATAAATATATAATATGTATCGCTCAGTAGATTTCCCTTATCTTATTACTTCATATCGAACTAGAAACAATCTTGGGGTCCTCAGTGAGCTCCTTCTGAAGCCCTCTTTCGACTTGTGGTCGCCAGTGTTTACACACTATGCGTTTTCTACTAATTTAACACACTTCATATCCTCTTTTTCGCTGTTGCTCGAATTTTTCAAAGCTTTAACTGCGGATGAAACAAGTTCCAGCTACAAAGGTGGACTCCTCATCCTTTGGGATTATATTCAAGATCAAAAAGGCAACCTTAAAGTTGCCTATAACAAAAATTGAAAAGGTGCAACAAAGCATCCAATCATCCATATAGATACAATCCATAAAATATACATCTATACATATACAATGTATGAAAAGATAGTCCAAAAGTACAGCAGGGGTGTTTTAAAAGTGTTAAGCATACAAGGGAATATCCACTACTTTTGGGGGAGGATACACACACACACAGGAGCGCCGTGGATTTTTCCTTCACAAACCTACAGAGTGTGGTTAAGTCGGCTAATGTGTGTCAAATGTGCCTGAAAGCCGCTGTCCGCAAGGAGCTAAATCCTTAGAGATGGAAAGCCTTGTTTTGCTCCCTTATATATTCTAGCATAATTGAAAAAACTCATCTTCAACACTCGGTTTCACCTAAGAAATCATCATTCATTACGCAAAAAATCTTCATGCCCTCTCTCCTCGAATACGCCTAGCTAACTGAATATCTTTTGGCATGATTGTGACCCTCTTTGCATGGATCGCACACAAGTTGGTATCCTCAAACAAGCCGACAAGATAAGCCTCGGATGCTTCCTGAGGGTAAAGCATAGAAGGATATGTTTGCAAATTTATATGCAGTAGATTCCGTTGCAAATAGCGTGTTTTGGGAGGGATAAACGCAGCATGGCAGGTACCTTTGGAATGAAAAAAATCTACGTAGGGAGTCAACTCTGGTTAGAAAAGGAAAGCGTCTTCAGAAAGCTATTGTATGAGCGATAATGCAGGATAAATTGAGCACATATACTGGAGATAATAAGCAAAGGAGGATCGATCACACACACCCAAGTCCCTCGGTTACTTTTCGGGAATGCTCTAGACATCACAAAAAAATAATCACTGTAAGTATGGGAAAACGTAGCATCATCATCCCTGCAGATACTACCAAAATTCACCATAATCCCAGTAATCGTGATGAAAACGCATAGCGCTTTTGACCATCCCACGCCGCATTAACAAGTAACAGGGATCAGCCTACTCCCCCACACACAGCAATACACCCTCGCCAGCATCTAAAAGAAGCAGTACACCACAACAAAATCTAAATTAAAAAGCATTTCAAGAAGCCTTGAATGAGCAGATAAAAAGACAAAAAGACGAAAATAAAGTTGAAAAAATCAAATTGAGCAGCTCGTTAAAACAAAGGGCGAAATGGAGTAAAAAACCAATCATCTAACATGAAAAGGCAAAAATTGAACAAAATTTAGAGCAGAAAAAAATTCACCAACGAATTACTTACGCAAAAAACGCATCAAACGGAATCATGAAAAACTATAAAATTAAAAAAAAACGCCACAAACCCCCACGGAATATCATCTTCAACCGATAAATCCTGAAGAAAAAATCCATCTAAAACCAAACAAATAAATAAATGCGTCAGCACCTGCAACGCTAAGACAGCTTGCGACTGAAAACGCAAATCCGTTTTAAAATCCTGCGCAATCTCTCGGACAAGCCGCTGAAAAGGAAGTTTCCTAATCAGCAACTCCGTCGATTTCTGATACTTCCTGATTTCTCTCAAAGCCACAGTACCGGGTCTATAACGATGAGGCTTCTTTACACCACCGGAAACGGGAGCAGACTTACGAGCAGCCTTGGTAGCTAGCTGCTTTCTAGGAGCCTTTCCGCCCGTAGACTTCCTCGCTGTCTGCTTAGTACGCGCCATAGTGAATCTGCGTACAAAATCGCCAGCAAAATTCTGCATGAAAAAGTAACTAAAATTTTGTGACAAAACAGCGCGAAGAAGCAAATCAGCGCGAAGAAAAATTTCCCTCCAAATGTATATATTTAGAGATTTCATTGGATTCATATAAAAACCTTGTGGGTTCTATTCGTCTTTGAAGGCATGTAGAGGAAAATTGCAACACAAAAAGCTCAGCAGAAACGACTTTCAAATGCCGCAAAATAGAGAGCCAATTGCCATAAAGAAAAGCAGAGGGCGTAAAAAATTCCTCAAGCTGACGATAAAATTAAGCAAAATAGAAACTGAAAGCCATAGTCTTCATTTTGAGCTTTCTTATATCTATTAGTATTGGTGATATGTTATTAGCAAAAGTCTCAATTTTGAGATTTGGCGCATTCATATCGTGTGTCCACAATCACAGACACACAAGCACCATCAGAGAACTTAACTCAGACGAAAAGCGCTAAACGAAGTGTGCTTAGATCAAACTACTACACTCTTCTATACCCTGATATATCCGAAATACACAAGAAACCTGCTCATCTTACTAGAATATTATACTCTTGCAGCATTGCCACCTAGCCAACTGAGCAAAAAAAAATAAGCTTCAGCACGCTTTGCTACACAGAAGCATAAACCGTAATGTCAGTAGAAAAACATCCGTGCAAGCAACTGAAGTGAAAGTAAAATAATACTTCTTCCCAAGATTTTGATTTTTATACCTCTGGTTAGTTATGTATTGTAAGATAAAACCGTCCTTATCACGAAAGCTGTATTAGCAGTTAACAGTACATTACCACCTTCAAGAACTTGAGCCGTAGAAAAATCCAATCCCCCCCAACTTCAAAAAAATAGTCGAACCAGAAAAAGCGAAAAAGTATGAGCTTCTCATTATTTAGCCACCATTCAACGCTATACTAAAGCTTTGAAACAGCGAGACTTCTTAAAAACAATCAAGCACATCGACAGGAAACAGACAAATCAAATTGCGGCGCTATTATTCAGGAAAACAATACGAAAACTTGCATGTAAAACATAAAAGCAAAAGAATATACGTAATAATTTTGTTGCCCACGTTACGTCCCTTAGAATGCGGCAATCATGCAGTAAGCTCAAACTACACCTGGGTACATCTCTTTTAAACAGTGAAAGCCAGCACTACAGAAGATATCTATCAACTGCATACAATTATATCTGTGACTCTTCCTCTCTTTAACCGTACAAAATTCACCACGCAGAATAACGTTGCTCAAAATATAACTTAAATCCGCACACTGCTTATAATTTTGGCTAGCTTTCGACACGCAATAGCGTTGATTCAAGAGATCTCTAAACCGCCTTCAAAAACACATGATTTGAAAGATACCAAGCACCGCCCCTGCTAGCAGTGACCTTGGTATGCTTCTCATTTTCTTACAAGGATTGCATGTAAATCCATTCCCTATCTAAACGAAACTAAGTTTCCCCCCGAATTCAAGCAGTCCCTACCACTTTAAATGAAGTCATGTACCCCAATAAAATGGTAAAAAATATCCCATACGGTACCCTTTGAGTCTCTCTTAACCCCTGCTTTTGAAAACCCTGAAACCCCTTAAATGAGCATGAAACAAAAAGCGGGTGAACGGCCCACATTCACGCAATCATAGAGCTTAAAAGAAAGAGAGAACGTATCAACGCACCTCTTTTGACAGCTTCAAATATATTGCGCCCAACGCCACAAGAAAAATAGCTCAACCAGTTTTGAATCCTCTAAGAGCAGTAAGTAAAAATTCAAAGTACAGTAAAATATTTGAAGGACCTTTTAACTACAAGTCGAGGCCTATCGGCTACACACTATGAAGCAGGAGGAGGGAAGGCCGTCAACTGGGATTTGAGGTATTCTTAGGTGTATAAGGTGATGTGTAGTGCAGTGCGCGGTTGCGGCGAGGTAATAATTTTAGTAACTATAATACAGGAAATAGTTGCTAGGGTAATAGGGAACTATTACTAGGGTTAAAAGTGAGTAGTAGCATTTATTGACGACTTGCGGGTGCGCGGACATTTTGTGTAGCACTAGGACTGTGAGGTGGTACCAGGCGAAACAACGAGTTAGACATTGGGGAAGGTAGAATGACATCCATGAAAACGGAAAAAAGTGGGTAAGTACTAGGAGTGTGATGTTGAGGGTGATTGATCAAGCGATATTTGACTACCTATAGAGGTAGTGACGAGGTTGAGAAGGATAAACAGAGAGATTTGACGACATGGGGCTGTAGTTATGGAGTTGAGGTGGTTTATCAAGCGATATTTAACTACCTATGGGGGTGGTAGTGGGGTTGAGATGGCTAAACCGCTAGATTTGATGACACGGGACTGCGGTTATGGAGTTGAGGATGCTAAATCCATCGGTGAAACAGTAGAATATATAATCAAAGAAGAAATAAGGTGCGGGATTATGGACTGGAAAGTAAGCGGTTCGAGAGTTGGTACTGAATGAGAAGCTGCAAACACCTTTCCATCAGTAGAGAATCGCAAGCATTGCAATTGAAAAAGATAAACTGCACAGGCTTCTATTAAATGGAAATATTATGTATATAAAATGTCTTACATGTACGAACAAATTATTAATTAATTTATATCTCCAGCTGAGGAGTTATGAAGAAAATTATACCACAAACGACGAGGAAATGCATCGTAGTCATGATGAGGTTGGTGGCACACGAAATCATTTTCCAAAAACTGAAATTTTCCTTCAGCAATATGCTTATCCCAGGTAAAGCTGGAAACTTTCTCATCTAACAAATAAATGCACCAAATTATCTGCAAGTCCAGGACACTGCACCTACTTGGTGTCAGCTTATCGAAGAGTATTTCAAATTGCTCTTTCCAATTGTGGCATCGTTATGCCTTTAAAAATATGGAGAAAGAGCAAAATAATGTACGGAGTTATAAAAATGTGCTTTGAACCACGCCGGGTGATCATTATGAAAACTGTTAAATAAGTGAAAGCTGAAAAATGAAATTAACGGTACAAGCCACAATTATAGCATAATATATCGAATACTAATATGTTTTACCCATTGGAATTGAATACCGAATGGTAAAAAAAAAGTCCATGCTGTAAACGAAGATTACAAGATGGTACACTAAGAGAAGCAATTCCGACATCAAGCCCGTTACTTTTGTGGTAAGTTTCTTGTGGATTGCCGCAGTTCAATGTTTGAAAAAATTCTGCTCGCACCTTTTGCATACGCTTCGAGTAATTTAGTTACATAATAGCAATGGCTGTACAAATTACAAATCCAGCATTTACAGATTCAAAATTGTTTCTTCTATGGTTTGCCGAAAGGACCTTTGAGCACAAAATTATATATAAAACATGGCAAGGACCAATCTGCCCTCTTCTAGCAAAAATTTTAAAGGTTTTTCTTGTTTCATACTAACAAATCTATTCATCATTCAAGTATTTTAGGTAAGGCTGTATCCCCACTATAAAAAGAAAATAGGTTACCTGAAAGTTCGAGAAATCAACTTTTTTAAAGAAAAGCACAAATTTAATTTTGTGACTTTGATAAAAGATTGCCGTGGAATACTCCAGATATGTGCATGCACTTCAAAAATAGACAATGAATGCACTAAGCTTTAAATTAGTATAGTCATGGGTAGAAAATCTAAAGTTTGCAACTTAAGACTGTAAAAGGTTGTGGGAGTATTAGCTGCAAAACCACTGTGTTTACAATGTCTCATCATTCACAGCAAATGCAAGCATTGGAAATTTTTTTTCATCAGGTGGTGCTTCCTCTTGTAAGGACTACGGGGCAAATTGCTTGCAACAAACCTTTAATACTAAATTTTCTTCCTGGAGTGTAGCTTTTAGTTTAATCCGATAAGCGTTGTCTGCCATGATATGAAATTTTAGACACAAGAACGTAAATAGACTCTGTGAGTATAACTAATGTCTTTTTTCTAATGAAACAGATCTCAATTTACAATCTCAACTTCAGTAACAAATACTACTATGAAAGTAAAAGAATTCTTCAAGAATCCTAGAATACAATCCAGCAATATACTAGTTTACAGTTGCAGTAAAGTCAGTGTACGTCACTTGTTAAAACGTGTCGCTCAAAGAAGAGTCTATTTCTTTATCCTTGAGCCGCTAACAGCTGCTGTATCAAAGAAACTTTGTGGTTCCTACATTTCTTATTTTCACTTAAAATTTGACCCTTTCCCACGGTGTGAACCGTATCAAGAGAAACACCAAAAAAAAGCGAAAATACTGCAGAATGGATTCTGGTGCTCCTGCAAAAGGGCTAATGAAAATGCAGAACTCGGGTAATCAGGTGCACGTCATCATGCCTGCTGGAAAAAGACTACCGCGTTTTTGTATTCCTTTATAGCTACTACCTTACATTTGATAACTATGACTATTTTTTTTGTGTATAAATATCATAGGTATTTGAAAATCAATTTTTGCTGCTCTCTGGCTATTTCAGAAATGAAAAAACGCATTTTTTGTAACCCACAATTACAGGGTCATAGTAGATGGTTTCATTCGGTACGGCTTTTCTACATTATTTGGTCGCATGCGCTGTACCTGCAATATCTTTAGGGGTGACTAGTGCTTATATTATTTCGTCCCTGCTTATTGTGCATTTATTTATATTTAGAGTGGGAACTATTCTGTATACCTTAGAAAAATCGCTTCTTTGCTTTGTGTGGTTCGCAGTAAAAGCAAGTTTCACTGGCATGATTCGATTTATGCGTATACGTGTGGACCTCCATCCTGAGTTCTCGTGTGAATTATGTTTATTGACGCACTCACTCCTTCATAAATTAATGGTAGCAACATTCCAAAGTTATTAGGACACTCTAAAATCATCAACAGCTTTGCCGACTTTGCTCCTCTCTTGCTTAAACTTTCAATACTTGAGATATTCGGAAGTGATCTATCAACTTTCTATAGCCATTCTCATTTAATTTAAGTGATTCTATTAAGTGTCCCGTAAAATGCTAAGCAGTAGCAAGCTGCGATTTTTAGTAATATCTCGCATATATGCTATTATGGCTCCTCTTTTTAAGTTTGCATGCGCTTACACTTTACGCTCTGTGCTGTGCCGAGAGTTAGCTTGCAAGGCTTTCTACAATTTGTGTTATTAGCTGCTTATCATGGTGTGAGCCTTTAGCGCAGCATGTTGCATTAGCACAGTATGAAAAAGTGAGTCGGTTTCGATACGTTACAATCATTCTCAGCAGCTTCTGCTCTGATATTTCTATATGGAGCTCTGTATATTTCCCAGTTAAAAGAATAACAGCCAAGCAAATAGCTTAAGGCGATTCATGCATTATAGTTTGTGTCATACATAACGCCTAGCAGTCTCAGTTATCCTTATACAGCTACTGATAGGCCCAATACATCCTAGTGTAGTTCACGCCTCCTTAGCTAAGCAGGGTTGCCTAAACCCAGTGCCAGTCTCTGCTGGCATATATATCGATGCCGTATCTACGATTTCATTACGTCCTCACCAGCCTTACGACTGCATGCTCAGCCGCACCGCGCGAACTCAAAAAATTCTGTCGAACAAACATTGAGTGCTGAATTAATTGAAACAGCCATAACTATGTCGATTTTATGGCTTTACAGCTTTGAGATGACGCAAAACCATGCGTAAGATTATGGATGGATTAAAAATCTTCATTCTATAAATTCTGTTTAATTTTTTCTTTCGCAGCAAGATATTCTTTGTCGAATTTTAGTGGAGAGCAGTGGATTTGTTAGGAAGCCTCTCTACATCCTGAAAGGGTTAGACTCCGTGAGTTTATGAAATTTGTGGCCATAAATACAAGTAGCAACTGCTCTTTACTACACGAAGTTAGAAATATTTTTTGCAGCTTTCTTTTCGTCTGAAACGGAAGTTTAATGCTCTATTACTTACCACTTGTGTAGATATCTGTATACTAAGTGGGGAGCTGCACTAACAAGCAGGTTTAACCGATGAAACTGTCGCGGCAGCGTAGGCTAGGCTCTGCACTACCATCTTGCAACCATGCTCCAGGCGGCTAATATATGCAGCCTTACGTAGCTATTTTTGCATATGTATCACATTTAATCTTTTGCCTTCTTTGTGCCCGCTATCCCTAAAGCGGCCTACGAATGCCAACTATGCCACCTGCCTATGCTACCGCCTTATCTAATGTCTACGCTCAAACAATTTGCACATTGAGGCTTTCTTGGGAAACTTACGTCTTTTTTGAGGTATGCACTTAGCAGTTTACCCTGTCTTCCGCTAATATCTGCAACTCAGAGCGCAGGGGTTTGTGTAGCGCCTAGTTTTTAAGGGTTATCTTGAATTGTACCATTAGCTGAAGCATTTACCTAAAAATTTTTTTACTTTTTTTGTAAGAAAATGCAACGGATCTTTTAGCAGCGCATAATTATTGCCAGGTTGGTTCTGTGTGGTTGACATGAGCATTGCGCTAATTTGGAAGAAATGATGCGTTTTATTTCGTGATGAGATTCCTGCAAGATGCCAATATTTGCCCCACCGCTTGATTTCTCCTTTTGATGCTGCACCCTGTGGGAGAATACAAATTCAAAATAGCATAAGTGTATAGTACAATATCTCTGGCTTAGACAGGTCGTTATCTCTATTTGATGACTATTTTACGTTGGTACCACTTCTTGCGCTGCTACGAGCCATGATATTTCGTGGCCCTGCTAATCTTTTGAAAATGTGTCACTTCCTATGACTTCTTGGCTTGGTTTTTATTTGTTTGAATGTGCGCTTTTAGATATTGTTGGGATGTGTCTGCCGCATGCCGAATTTGCATACTGTCCTCTCGTTTTGGGGGCTGGTATTATGTGTTTAACTTGCAAATTTTTCCAAAATAAAACTATCTCTGGCCTATTATCCCCAGCAGATTCCTTTGCCAATGTTGTTTGTTTCTTTTCACAGAGCTATGGAAGATATCAATTCTTGCGTTTGTTCATTTATCCGGGACGTCGTGGGCAAGCTATATGGCGCTATTGCCACGTCCCAGAACTTGAGTGTCCAAAGCGATTTAGGGGATGTTGAGCCACTGAGCCAATTTTCAGAGAGCCTAAATCCTCTTCCGAGTTTACCAACTGGGCAACTACTATTCGTCTTTGCCTTGCTTTTGGTGATGTACCTTTCAATGCTTAATGGTAGGCATAGAGGGATGACAGGTGGCTGTGCGCCTGAGGGACTTAAAATATTACTTTTTGCGTATCTTCCTGCTGCTTCTATAATACTGTGATCTGATATCACATGAGGGGGAGAAGTTTCTATAGTTAGATTATATTTCAATTCGTGGATTTTACTACGTTGCATTCATATGCATTGCCTTACTTTGATGCTTTGGTAACATGACAAGTTCGCTATACGCCATGTAGATAAAAGACATGGGTGCTTTGTGCCAAAAATCCTAAATCAGAAACCAAAGTTTCGCCAGATTTTATATATTCTGAATCAGAAAATCTTCTGGCTGATTAAGTGATTGCATGGTTTGCTATTGTGAAATGACCTCTGCCCGTAAGATGACTATTTGCAAACTTTAGCACTTCCTGTCTCGCTACTTTTGGATGAAAAATCCTTGCCAAATGTCTAAAGTTCTTATGATAGCATACTGAATAAGTAAATTTATATTATCGACAATAGTTTTTGATGTTTTTTATTTTGGGGATCTTTTAATGCATGGTGAATCATCATTACACCGTTGCTTACTTGCTGTCACCTTCTGATGCAGTTAATCATCTCTGGTCTTGTATTTTACCTGCTTTGAACTACTTTATTGTCTCGTTTGCCTGTCCTGGCTTTTACACCGTCATCCAAATCGCCATATAGGAGCGTGCTAGCAGAAAAAGTTTAGTAGTAATGATAGCTGCCGCGTTCAAATTGTTACTGGAATTGAGGATTGTCCAATTTTTTGCTGAAAATATATAACAGGACTCGGAAGCAGACCGCAACCCACGAAGCAAGTGAAGAAAACATGGGAGAATCAGAATGATAAGTTTCCCGATCAAGATGATGATAGGCCTGTATCTTAGTTTTGTTCTTAAAGCAGCGAGGATTTTTTATTTTGCAGAGAAGTGTAATTTGAGCTGTTTGACATGCTGAACTTCTCTTTACTGCATTTAAAGGGCTTTTAGTCTATTACCCGACTTTCTTTCAGCGCTTTGGATCGTTTTGAAATTGAAATTCTTTTCTAAGACTTCAATTTTTTTGCCCGTTTTCCTTGGTGTAAAAAATAGCTATTTAATGTAATGGCTTAACGATGTAAATATTATTTAAGGACAAACTCTGTGTAATCCAATATATTTCCGTAGTACATTAATGGCGAAAGTTTTTACTCTATGAAGCACGCATTTCAGTTGTGTTTTATAGAAATTCTCCACTTTCAAGTGTTAATTCCATGTTGAGGATGTTGTTTTACTTGCTGAATTCCATTATATTAGCTCGAAACCATTTTTGCTGGAATATTAGAATGAAGGGAAGTGAGTATGGTCTACTATTGTTGTGTTAGTGGTGTTTGGTACAAAATTTTGTTTCTTTTCTTACGGCAGACTTAGGCGTTTCGTGGCCCCGCTAGTTTCCTATATGGCGAAAACTAATTTATTTATGGCGGTTATTTTGCGTTAACTTCTTCGTCTTAAATTTTTTTTCTCCTTAGTTGTAAAAATTTGAAATTGCTAAGTTTAGGAATGTTTTTCCAAATTCGTTGTTTTTTGCTTCCAGTACCTTTTTACTGCTGCTGCTGGGTAAATACGTCAAGTGGCATTCATTATTTAAATTTGAAAGTTGATGCGTGCATATCATACCTTTAGTGGTTGAATTTTGACCCCTTTTTGACGAGACTGCTGCTGGAAAACGATTTAACACTCTTAAAAAATCTTGTAAATTATTTTTTTGTATTATACTTGTACCTTGAGGATGTTAATCTTGGATCTGATTCTGCTTTCTTCGTCCTGGTCCTTTTGCTGCACCAATTTGGGGATAAATAAATGTCCTTGATTTACGTACTACACTTCTTGTCTTAACCTTTTCTTCTTCTTCCTGCTCTTTGAGGTAATTGTCCTCATTTTGTATAGCATCAGCCATAGATTCCTACAGATTTAGCAACAACTAGGGATTATTCAGTTTGTAAATCCTCTATCCCCCGTACCTCTTCCGCTTCAATTTCTTCCAAGTTCCTTTCTTCGCTATTTATTTCCTTTTCCTTCATTTTGATTGCAGCCGTCTCTTTGCTTTTAAGTTCATTTTCATCCTTTTTATCTTCCCGCATTGCGCTCTTAAGGGTATGCTCACCGCTTTCCGCTCGCTGTTTTCAATAGTGACATTTGCATTGCTCAAATTATTTTTTGAGTAGCTTCTTATATGTAGTAGGCTGCTTAATGTACCAATTCGGCCATGTGTTTTTTTTCTTGCACAGCCGCAATACGGGCATTTTGGGCAGCCACTTTCTCAGCTTCTGCTGCCTCAGCCATCTGAGCTGTGGATAACTCTTGCTCTCTTTGAACCTCTCCTCCTTCTTTTGCCAGAGCCTCAGCGACACTTCCTAATAGAAGGCAATCGTAGGTAGAATACGGCTGTGCATATCCTCTGGATAAGCGTTATACGCCTGTCTATTCGTACCAAGCTTTTCTTCTGCCTTTCCCTGTAACAGCTCATGTTGTAGTTCACTTGAAAGTGTATTGGCGTCCGTGACCACTGACAAAGCTTACCTCGCCCTGTACCAGTTGCTGTTGCGCACCGCAGCATGGCTTCTGCTCCTTCTGCAGCATGGGGATAATCACCCTGGCTTTAGGCTTTAAATTCTGTGCGGCACGGTATTGTAGTTGTCCTTGACTTAAGCCTATTCCACCGTTGGTAATTATCATCAGCCATGGTAGCAAAAGTTTTAGAGTCTTGGTAGGGTTAGGGACACGGTAGCCGCAATGATTTGGCCTCATGGATACTATCAAATAATGTAGCAATTTGACCGAAGCCTGTAGGTGCTATAGGAATCAGGGTATACAGAAGTGCACACGAAGATTATTTTGCTTCCGAGATTGCCAGTGGAATATTTTCTGGGTATTTAGTATAACACGGCAGTTATAGTCTGTAATGCGAGCGGGTAAAGTTTTTTCGGGTTATTGCATGGTAACTGTTGCTGCTCCTTGGGACGCGACTCGTTGCCCGTAGATATAGGACTTACATTACAAAAGTGCGTTGGCGCACTTCTATCACGGAAAATTCCTTGCAACAGCTAAATTTAATATGCGAGGCCGGAAATTGAGGCTTCTAGTATATGGCTACGTTATGAGGTGAATAATGGAATCAATAATATAGAAAAATGTGTAAAGACACCTTTTTCTAATACTGCTTTGATCGTCCCGCGTCAACATGTACGTACACTTCAATTCCTGCTCGAGCTCACGGGCCCGTCGTACGGCTCAGCGGTAAATTAGTTTGTTGCGCAAGCTCAGTTGGAGAAAAGTAGAAATAATTCAGTCCGCGTCAATTTGATGCAGGAGAATCTGAGTGAAACTTGCGTAAAGTGAAACTTGGTTAGCATGTTTCTTGTCGGGTGTACTTGGGGATGCTTCTGCGCCGTTGCCAAGTTGCAATTTATTTACAGCGTTTGTGATTTTATAGTGTACCAAGCTGAACTACCTCCGTATAACGTTCTTTCTTTGATACGAAGGTGGTTCAAGTAAGGAATTTGATATGAAAGTGGTTTAAGTGAGAATTTTTTGACGTGCTGCCATTGGGGTCTTGTGCGGTTCTTGGTATAAAGCGTTAGCGACTAGTACTTGAGCACCTATAGAGATTGGGATACATTAATTGACGCCGAGTGAACTGGTCGGTGCAGCGAAGCCGAAAAAAATGAGGGGATTGAATGAGCATTGGATCACAACATGTTAGTCCTAGATTCGAGGAATCTGCTGGATATGTCTTCTAAGATGCAGAGTCTATCTTTCGTTGAGGACCATTCTGCCGACTGTTAAGCAGCAATTGCTAGTACCGCTGTTATGCAGCCATGGACTGAGCTCCCTGTCTTGCGTTATTACCGAGTACATGGCACTGGCTATGATATTTCGAGCATTTACTGATTGCCGTAGCGCAGAGTAAGAATCTTTATTATTAACCTACCTTTGTGACAATTTGGGTAGTGAGGTTTCAGATAAGTTTTTGGAGCGTACGAAGGCCTGTGATGCTTAATAATAGTAGTAAATCATAAAGCATAGCCGGATTTCTTATCAAAAGTGTTTTCTTGCGGTAAAAGCTTGCTGCTAGTCGTGGGGTAGTGCAGCATTATTGCCTTGAGGCTAGGTGTTTCACAAAATTTGTCAGATTTAGATAATTGGCGGGAAAAAAATTCGAAATGAGTCTTCAGGTGCTTCGTAATGAAAAGGTAACAGTTTATTTAGTAGTAGATTGTACAGCTCAGCCTTTGAATATAGGACATTTAATGTGAATCATGCTGCTAACCAAATTGCAAGCAGGGGGTAGTTATTTCTTAGCTCAGTTAACCTTGATGTGAAATCCACAAGATAGGTTAGGATTCGTACTGTCAAGTTGCAATTTTTTGTATTGCACGCCTTTATTTGCAAGTTTACGGCGACTTCGCAGGAAAATGGCGTGCAGATTATAGATATTTGCTAATATTTTTTTAGCTAAATAGGCCTCGATTCAAATGCAGCTACTGTCTTTGCGACTAAGACATGTTTCTGCGGAAGCGAAGGCCCCTAGCGCTTCCGTGGTCGAATAGTTTAAATGTGCTGCTAAGTTGCGAGTGCTCTAGCTGAGCTAACTTCCAGAATGTCTAAGGACCGACACGTACGCCGCAATTCTCAGCAGCGTTCCTCTCCACGAGAGTGTACCGCAACACCAACTGTGCAAAATAAGATATTGAGAAGGACGCATCATGATACTGTAACAACCTCCACCATACGCCTTTGTGACAAAATCTGCAAGGAGGAACTTCGTGATCCTTAAGGATATTATAAGCGTGAAAACTTCAGTGTATTTCCACGCCGGACCTCGGTGCTCATTTATGAGCCTGGGAAGGTATGGTTTGTTACTAAAGAAAATACACTCTTTGGTAGGCAATGCATGAAAATCGACATGCTGCAGAAACAGTGTCATAGAATAAACTTGAATCAACAAAAAAAAACCAAGATATGCTCAAAGCTAATCTTACTTGAATTTGAAATAATTTCTAGATTCCGTTCCTGCGCTTCACGGTGCATATCCCATTCTAATAGGTAAGGTTGGGCGAGGTAAAACCCTTTTTATCGCCTATATTGCATAAAAAGCTGTCGTCACGCACATATTTCAAGCATGATTTTGCAGGTACTTTGTAAAATTAAAAAAAGTACTTTCGTCTGCTAGCAGTTGTGATTAATTTTCCGTTGGACTCTGTTTGCAGATTATGTTATCTCCACCTCTCCAAATTAGCTGAGATAAAATGTTACTTTATTACATATGAGGGTACGAACGGCTCCAACCTCTCACATTTATACTGGTACATTCACTACGAGGGGAATGCAGCAATGCAGAGGTACGCAAAATTGTAGCTACCACGAAGGTTTACGAGATTGCTCTAATGCGAATGCAACATGGTCACTAGTCGTTGAAAATACTTCGCAGCGACAATGCCAACTAAATCGCGTTGAAATCCAATTACTAGGTAAGCTAGCAATCGAGTCTCGTTACGTCACTGCAGCAAAGCGAGTTTCCTCTGCATTGCGCAATTATGAAATTTTCTCGGAAGGCATGAAAGGCATTCATAAAACGCAACCCATACGCTTCTAATAATGTACATATACATCATTAATCGTACATTATTAGGGCCAAACTAAAAGGTTTGCTTTTTTTCTTTATCATTGCTTTTTACTGGGCAATCCAAAGGCTGGATATTCTGTACTATTATACAAGTCGCAGCTGAATCGCTAACGATCTGTAAAGAGCTGGTGATTGCTTCTAGCATCCACCAGATTTTAGAGTAGGCCTTTTTTTTAATCCCACGCGAATGAGCTTTATGTGAATGGGAAGACGGGGCAGATATAGTGGTTCCGCCTCATGCTGGTCTGCACATCAAGCCTATCTCCATATCATGTTGATCTCCACATCAAGCTTATCCCCACGCCATATTTGAAAATTTTTCTTGCTACACGAGAGTATTAGTATCACACAATAGTGGCCAGCCAGCTATTCAACGTCTTTGCAACTCGTCATTAACCTATGAAAGGAGGTTAAAAGCTTTACTTATTACCAATTTTCGTCGCAAAGATGTCACAGAGTACGCCTCTAGACGATATGCAGCCTGTAGGAGCGCGTTTTTTACAAAACTGAAGGCGCAGGCTAGTAGTACAGTTTTTTTTGACAGATTGCACGAGGTTATACCCTTGCGCTGCCTTCTATTCCTTCATCGATAATCTTCATCTTCTTTATGTCTCCACTACAGTGTAGCTTCCCATTATCGGCCTACAGTAACATAATGACACGATGGATGACGGGATGCAAGAATGTATTATCACTAGGTTTTCTCAATTATTAAACGGGGTATAGGAAACGGGAACATCTCACCGATTAGGTACTTCGTTTGGATGATTGCTCATAATGTGGGCCTTCCTAGCGGTGAAGATACTGAGCATCGCACTTCTGATTCCTTATAAACAGGTCAACATTGGAATATTGATTCCGAAACCAAATTTTTTTAAGGATGTCTCTCCATTTAATGTTTGGTATTTCGCGGAAGGCATCTCGAATGTGCTTCCAGTGAAAGTTAAGTTTAGACGCGTCTTGCCTCCGAGTGTGAAGCCATTATCCCGGTTATTTGAATATGGTGAAAACAGTAAGGGGAGGGTTTCATCATCATCATCATCCGAAAGAATACATAAACTAGATAGCATCACTTCGCTTGGAAAATCGAGCTTCAAAGCGAATCCTTCACAACTGTATCATGTTTCCTCGTACTCTCGGAAATATGATAACCTTACAAAACCTTGTGCGGGAGGCGCCGCTTCAAACCCCGCTGATGAGATGGCAAGTGATAAGGAGAAAAACGTCAACGATATGAAACTTGCTGCATTGAAGGATACACCAGAACCATCCTCAGTTAAGCCATCAAATCTCTTGAGGCTACGAAACGCAAATAATACTCCTGACAACTCAGTAGTGCTGCTAAATCCCTCTCGAATGGCGGAAATCGGAATCTATTCAGGTGATACGGTTTTAATTCAGTCCAGAAGGAATCGTTCGACGGTAGCTATCGCCTTAACGAATGATTCTTTGCCTTATGATGAAGTTGATGCCTCTTCAGACATCAGAAAAAATCTCAAGGCGGTTGGAAGCAGCTCCATGCTTCGCGTTACATCTTTCACTTCCATCCAATCTGCAAAGTCAGTGCTTATACTGCCTATAAAAGACTCTCTAGAAGGCCTGCATAAAAATTTTGATATTAAGAAAGGCATCTTGGAACCATACTTTGACGGAAAGTACCGACCGTTACACTCGGGTGACAGGCTGACCATACGACATGGAGGTAGCTTAGTAGAGTTCAAAGTTGTACAAATAGTAACTGACAGCGAAGAGGACGCTATGAATGGCGTAATTTCTCCTGAAACTTTTATTAGCTGCGACGGAGAAGCTATTTCCAGAGGTGTGTTGTTTTTTTGAGTCAAAGATATACAAATCTCTACTTTCTTGAATGACGTTATTCGCGGAAGAAATAGTTCTTGTGCTACGGGCAGCAACTCCTAAATAATGTCCTCTTGAGTTTGATTTTTATTCATTTTTTTGGAGTTATTTTACCGCTTTTTGAAGGATGTTAAGTTTTGCACATCGTAGTTGGCGTGTTTTTTGCTTTATAGTCTAAATATATGCTGAGGAATAGACTTTCAGTGCAATTTTCCGTTGATGCAGCTCGTAAGTGTTGACAAAAATAGCTCCTATACGTACCTCCAGAATTTTCTCTTCATATTATTCCGAGACCCACCAGAATACGTCTCTTCATATGTCTGTATAAATGCTAAAGTGAAATTTTAGATGAAATTTATTGAAGAAGCTAGTTGGATGGTTTTTTTATAGCATTTTGGGGAGTTGGTGTGTGTGAGAGGGTCCCTCATTCCGAGGTCTTTAGTGCATTTTTCCCTCCTAATTTTCTTCATCCAAGGATGCTCGGACTAACATAAAATATACGTTTTTGCTCCCCATAAATACCAATTTTTTCCTCTTGCATATTCACTGTTTTAAACGCATTAACTTCACCTACTTTTTGTGTGTGTTTGCCTTTTTATAAAGAAACTTTTCAGCATCTCAAAGTCAACTTCTGATATCATACGAGCAGTCATTTTATGAAATTTTTAAAAGCTATTTAGCTTGGTGTGTGTGTTTCTGATCAGAAGAAATGACGGAGAATGAAGTGGGCTACGATGACATCGGAGGAGTGAAGAATCAGCTTGCCCAGATACGCGAGATGGTTGAACTTCCATTGCTGCACCCAGAGGTGTTTGAGGCTGTAGGTGTCCCGAACCCAAAGGGTGTGTTACTTCATGGCTCTCCAGGATGCGGAAAAACTATGATTGCCCGAGCTATCGCAGCTGAAACGGGTGCTAATCTTATTACTGTTAATGGCCCAGAAATTATGGTGTGTTTGAAGTTTTTTTCGCT
The DNA here is from genome assembly GCA_015657535.1 of Nephromyces sp. MM_2019. Lineage (NCBI taxonomy): Eukaryota > Apicomplexa > Aconoidasida > Nephromycida > Nephromyces > Nephromyces sp. MM_2019. Next base: position 40,378 of record JADHZB010001798.1, read on the forward strand.
GCTTACATTCACGTGTGTGTGCGGTGGGGTTTCATGTACTTTTTTCGAAGAACTTTTATGCATGTGTGAAAAAACCTCGATTTCAACAAATTTTCTCAACATTTCTTCACATGTGTGCTCAGATTCCACCTCAGTGAGAAAGCCCATCTATAAACAGCGTGCTCACTTTGCTACTTTTTCGTCTTTTAGTGTTTTTTTTTTCATTTTTGAGGCTGGAAGCATAAATATATCGTATATTTTGTGGATTTGCTTGTGTCTAGTGTACGTACCACAGTAAGTTTGTTTTAGGTTTTTCTGCGTAGCATTTCACTGGTTTTTTGAATAATCTTACTGCCCTCCACATAACTTTGGCGGCTTGTGTGCGCCGAAAACCTCCGCAATTATTTGGATGATTTCGTTTTTACAAGATATATAGCATCATCTAATGAGGTGTATATATCTGAGTGCTTATGTATTGTTGTGGTGCTAAAAAGTACAAAAAACTCTGCTTCATTGGGTCTCACTGCGGTTTTTGCTACTTCTTCAGTCGAAACTAGCTGGCGAATCAGAACTCAACCTCAGGCGAGCTTTTGAGAAGGCTAGTGAGAATTCTCCGGCCATAATCTTTATCGATGAGATTGACTCTATAGCTCCTAAACGAGAGAAGACTAGCGGAGAAGTTGAGCGTCGTATAGTTTCACAGGTGTGTTCAGCCTGACTTTGTCTCTTGGCTTTCAATCAGACAGTTTATTGGGGAAGTTTTTGTTAATAGTGGGTTCTATTGGTGGTTAATGTGGGGTTGTTTTTCTCTGGGAGGGGTTAGGAGCACGCCGAAAGGTGTGTGTATGTGAGTTTGTGCATTCGTGGGTATGTGTGTATGTGTTTATTTATCTATGCGTGTTTCATCCTACACTATCTCTAACTTCCATTAGCTCTTGCCTCTCCTCGCGTATTACCTACAGCTGCTTACTCTATTGGATGGGATAAAACCCTCCCAAAATGTCATAGTCCTTGCTGCTACGAATCGCCCCAATGCTATTGACTCGGCACTACGCAGGTGAGCTTTTTTGTGAATATGCTGCAGGGCCTGCGACACACCGTGAAGCATTTTTGTTTTTACTATAACGAAGGTTGCTTATCTTCAATTTTGAGTAGTAGTTTCAATCCAGTGTACCTACACTGAATTTCGTGTGTTTAGGGTCCAAAAAAATGTTTTCGTCATCGATTTGTTCGAGTGATTATCAAATTTCTGTAGCATATGCGCACACCTGGGTTCTTAGCCATAATTTGCGGCTACAGTTTAGTAGGTAAAACAGAAAAAACCACCTTTTTATATATAAGAAGTCTTACTTAGGCTGAGACTTCACCAAAAAATGCTCTTTCTCACTGCTTTTGGCCTTGGCTATAGTATTATGTATTAAACACTGTTATTAATAGCATCTTCTTCTGCTTAAAGTGGGTTTTTATGAATGATAAAAGCAGCTAGTTGATGCAACCAAACTTGCTATGTGTCTTATTCAGAAGCTGTATCAGCACCCGCTACCACCTGCTGTCGTATTGGCTAGCATATATATCATTAGATAGCGTCTGTGTGTTTGTGTTTGTGGAGTTGACTTGTAGAAAATCTGGTAGGATGGGTTAAAATCATCAGCCTAAGCTCTTTATGATGTGGTTATATCGTCGACACGCACACGCGCAGCACTTCTTTAAATCAGAAGATTCGAAGTGTTCCAATGCTCCCATCTGTACACACCCCAATATAAGCACACACACACACACATACAGTATACTTTACATGCTTATTGGCAATATATGCTAATTGTTTTTGTAGATTTGGAAGATTTGACAGGGAAATAGAGATTCCTGTGGCTGATGCTGAAGGCAGATTGGAGATTTTAGCGATAAAATCTAGGAAGATGAGGCTTCATCCTGATGTAGATTTGCTGAAGATTGCAAAGGATTGTCACGGTTTTGTAGGAGCAGATATCTCTCAGTTATGCCTGGAAGCGGCCCTTCAATGTATTAGAGAGAACATCGGTTCACTAGACTTTGAGATTGATGAGATATCTTCAGAGGTAGTCATTAAATCTACAAAAATCCGGTTTTTTCTTGGTTTTTTTGAAGATTATAGTGTTGTATGGAGTTACGAAGGGATTGAGTAGCTAAGTCTTGGTGTGTGTATTGATATGCGTGTGTGCGATGAGTGCTCTCTCCTATTCGTATGGTCTAGGAGGTGTTAGCGTGTGTGAATGTGGAGTGACTAGTGTTGGAGAGTGTGTGGTGGTTGAATTCGTTGTGTGTTTGGGCTGAGCGAGTCCCGTTGAAGAGAGTGTGTGTGTGTTGACTGCACACATCTCCGGGCGAACCCAGCTTGACTGCATACGTCTGAGAGTCTAGTTTGTACTTGTGTGCTTGTCTTCATATGTGAGGCCACACCTCTCTTAGCCCTTCTACGCTGTGTGCGTACGAGAAGCCTCTCAGGCATCAGCAAGTGAGTCTATGAAGTTTTCGTTGATTTTTCCTCATTTTTTATAAAAGTCTTCCCTCTACCTAATTGAAAGCTGTGAAAGGTTTTTGATTTCTCTCTTTCATTATACGATCTAAGAAGTTGAAGAAGATACTCATCCTTTGATGGTTGCAGTACTACTTGAAGCTTTATGTATCATATACTACGCTCTTTCACGGTGAAGATATGCACACACACACATACCAAGAGAATTCCCATTGGGTTTTTTAGTCGTTTTCTTCTTCAATGCAGGCTTTGAAACGTTTTGAGGTGCGAAATCGCCACTTTCAGCATGCACTTGGTGTGTGCAATCCCAGCGCTTTGAGGGAGCGACATATTGAGGTTAGTTAATCATCTTGTATGCAGTGACTGTGTTCAATTCTGAAGCTTTTTCTTTGGAGAAGCGATTTTATAGGATAGTGTGTAGTAGGGAAGTATGTGGCAGTTTATGCTAGGGTAGTGTGTGTTAGGGAAGTTTGTGGCAGTATATGCTATGGTGGTGTGTGTTAGGGAAGTTTGTGGCAGTATATGCTATGGTGGTGTGTGGCAGTATATGCTATGGTGGTGTGTGGCAGTATATGCTATGGTGGTGTGTAGCAGTTTATGCTATGGTGGTGTGTGGCAGTATATGCTAGGGTAGTGTGTGTTAGGGAAGTTTGTGGCAGTATATGCTATGGTGGTGTGTGGTAGTTTATGCTATGGTGGTGTGTGGCAGTATATGCTATGGTGGTGTGTGGCAGTATATGCTATGGTGGTGTGTGGCAGTATATGCTATGGTGGTGTGTGTTAGGGAAGTTTGTGGCAGTATATGCTATGGTGGTGTGTGGCAGTATATGCTATGGTGGTGTGTGGCAGTATATGCTAGGGTAGTGTGTGTTAGGGTAGTGCGTGTCAGGAAGGTTTGTGGTAGGGCAATGTGGTAGTCTATGGTGAGTTAGTGTGTGGTAGTGTTTAGTGGGGTCTTCTTGTGGTAGGGTATTATTGGGGAAGTGTGTGGTAGTGTGTAATACGATAGTATTGCCCTAGCGAAGTGTGTATTGGTACACTATATGCTAGGGTAGTATGTGCTATATTCGTATTTAGCTATACTAGTGCATGTTAGTGTGTGCTGTTATCATGTCAGCTAGATAGTGTGTGATATTTTCGTGCTAGCTTATCATGTGTTCAGCTACCCTCCTTCAAGCCACACGCTATTTCTCTGCACACACTGCTTGAGGTACATATAAAAGTGTGCGCCATCGTGCACATGTGAACTACTTTGTTAGCATATGACTGATGAGTGTGTTCCTCCCTTTTTCTATCAACTGCTTCATATGAGAGTTTTCAAGGTTTCCTGGATACCGTATTCACCTGTGTGTGTGTGTGTGTGTGTATGCGTGTGTTCCTAAAGGTCCCAGAGGTAACCTGGAAAGATGTTGGAGGCCTTGAGGAGGTTAAGCGAGAACTCATTGAGACGGTTCAGTATCCTGTAGAGCATCCGGAGAAGTTCAGTAAGTATGGTTTATCTCCTACTAAAGGTGTATTGTTCTACGGCCCCCCAGGCTGTGGGAAGACGCTGTTAGCTAAGGCTGTAGCGAATGAATGCAATGCGAACTTCATAAGCGTGAAAGGCCCAGAGCTCTTAACTATGTGGTTTGGAGAATCGGAAGCGAATGTTAGGGATCTCTTCGATAAAGCCAGGTTTGCAGGGCTTTTTTAAGTGGGTTAAGGTTGAAGAGCGTTTGATAAGTTCTATGAGCGGGCGTTAAATGCTGGGAAATGGGTGTTTCTGTGATGCATAAAGTAGTGGTTTTGATGAGTAGTTCTGGAGTTTGAAGAAGAACAACAACAATTGGAAGGAGAAGTAGAAAAAGTATGAGAAGAAGAAGAAGCAGAATATGTAGAAGTTTATGTCGTGGTTTATTCGATATAGTTCTCTGAGCTCGGAGCTTATCCTTTAAACAGCAGCCTGTTTGCCATTTATTAGCTTTTCTACGATTAACTGCCACTGTAGATACTATTGGGAAAATTCTGTGCTGCTTTCTGTTTCTGAGGCTCTTGTGTGTGCGAAACACCCAGGAATCTGTTGTTTTTTGCGGAATTCATGTTTTTTCTAGTGTGAGTTGAAGTTTTCGTGAAGTATGCACAGTTGTGGGAATGGCTGCTAAAGCTTCTTATAGTTGGTGCGCTTCCAGTGTGTTTTCGCTCTAGCTACAAACTTCATTAACGTATAGATAAAGTAGAGAGCTTTATTTTTTTACCTTAATCGCCTCCCCACACAGGTGTGTGTGTGTCGAGAAACTTTTTCACGCTTTTTTGGTGTCTTCACACAACCACGCAATGGGAGAAATGAGAGAGGTGTACATACACTCTCAGTGAAGGCTACCCACGATTTATGACTTTCACAGCAGAAGCTAATGCAGAAAAGTAGAGTCTTTTCCGTTTGTTCTTGAATTCACCATATTTCCCTGTTCTTCCGTAGACAATTGCACTCAGACCACCGTTTAAACGTATGGTATCCTCATTGTTCTCTAGAATATCTCTTAATGGCCTTCGAATAGGGCTTTAAATGAGGAACATCTATGATTTCCATTGAAATTTTTGTGCTCTAGAAAACTGATCTGTAGGTTTGCAATAATCTATGCTAGTAGAGCTCCTTATCGTGCTAGTTAGCTTGCCTAGTTTCTTCCCATTCCCTAGTCGTGTTTTTCAATAGTAGAAAGGGTTAAATTGAGCTGTATTTTCCCTGCTTTTCGTAGCGTTTCTGCAGGTAAAGTCTAGTTTTTTTGCAGAATAACTAGCTTCTATATTTTTTTCCCATTAATTTTATTTTTCCTTACTATTTTGTTTCTCTTCTCCTTCGTTCTTTGTATCTTCGTCTGTGTGTTCTTCTGTATCTTCCTCATCTTCTTCCTCAAAGCTTTACTTTTTCACCTCGCTTGAAGTTCCGTTTTTATCTCATATTCAGTCGATTTTTCTCCAAATATCCGACATTCTCTGCAATTTCCTCTTCTTTAGGGCGGCTTCCCCCTGCATTCTCTTCTTTGATGAGATTGATTCAATAGCGAAGGCAAGAGGAAGTGGTGTCGGTGGAGGAGGAGAAGCAGCTGATCGCGTGATCAACCAAATTCTCACTGAAATTGACGGAGTAGGGGAGAGGAAGCAGATATTCATCATTGGGGCTTCTAATAGGTAATATTCGTCATTCTAAGATATTTTGTAGGATCTGAGCAGCTTTGCTGCCTAGTGTATTGAAGAGGATTTTTCTTGGAATCTCTGTACTTTGGAATAGATGCTTATACGTAGTTGAAGTATGTACTTAGTATGTCAAGAGGGAGCGTTTGGTTTTTTTTTCCTTTAAATGCTGTTTTTGTGTGCAAAAGGGGGCGCTTTAATGGCTGTACGTACACTTGCAAGCTTCCATATAAGATGAGTGCTAAAGGGAGAAGGTGGAATTATTGTTTATGCGGATTCATTGGTGTGCAGATGCGTGTGTTTATTGGTGTGTGCTTGTGTGTTGGTGTGTGCATGCATGTGCTTGTGTGTTGGCGTGTGCATGCATGTGCTTGTGTGTTGGTGTGTGCGTGCATGTTTTTGTGCGTTGGTGTGTGTTCATGTATGTGCTCGTGGGTGTCTTTCCGTATGTTTTGGTCTTTGTAAGTGTGTGTTGGTGCGTACATAAGCGTTAGTATATCTAAGTGTGTATATACACGTGTGTCTACGTGTGTGTGTCTTCGAGTGAGACTATGTAAGTGTGTGTGTTTTTTTTTTTTTCAGGCCAGATATCTTGGACCCGGCAGTTACACGGCCGGGAAGGTTAGATCAGATGATATACATCCCCCTACCTGATCATAAAAGCAGAGTGAGCATTCTCAATTCGATACTGAGGAGGTCTCCCGTTGAGCCCACCGTCAGCTTTGAAGATCTCGCGAGAAGAACTGAAGGATTTTCAGGTAGTGGTGTAAGGTTATAGACATTATGGTGTGTGTGCACAAGCTTTTGAAATGCAGGCGTTTTGGAGTGTGTTTTTCTCGTTTGTTTTGAATGTCCATGACACCAATTTTCTGGCGTATGTATGTGCATGTTTTTATTTGGTGGGAGTGAAGTTCTTTCTTAGTGAATGTGTATGTGGCTTTTTTTATATAGAAGCGCACGCATGTGTGTGTTTGGTTGTTTAGTAGTGCAGGTATGTGGGTTGTGTTACTTTTTGTTTAGCAGTACGTATGTGTTCTTTTTTTACGCACACACACAGATATGTGTCTCCTTTTAAACTACCATCACGCGCACACGTGTTTCCTTTAATCGCCCAGCAGACAAGCATGTGTGTGTGCTTCTCTTGTGCAAGTTTGACACTGCTTCTTATCTACTAACTATAACCTTTAGGTGCGGATATCACAGAGCTTTGTCAGAGGGCTGCGAAGCTCGCTATTCGCGAATCTATAGCTGCTGAGAAGGGGTTGAGAGAAAAGGGAAGCTTAGACAAGGATACACCTGATCCTGTTCCTTTTATAAGGAAGATGCACTTTGAAGAGTCTTTAAAGGCTGCTAGGTTAGTTCTTTGCAAAGCATAAGAGATTGTAAAATGATACGTTTTGTGTTTAATTTCTCAGACTTTCTACTCAACAGTAAAAGAGCTGGAAGATGCTTTGAAATGAGGATTTTTTGAGGAGTTTTGATAGTTTTCATCACTTTTTGGTTGTTTTTGAGGATGGAAATGTAGTAAAGGGGAATTTTGAGCTGTTCACAGATATTTGAGTCGTATTGCTAGCATTTGCCCTTTTTTTAAAGCTGTTTCTGGTGTTTGTTGGTGAAGTTTACAGTGTATATACACGTGCTCTGATACTCACAGTTTGTATTCCCCCTGTCTGATGCTTCAAGAGTATATGCGACTTGTTATGGTTGTATATATTATAACTTTTTTTCACATTGTATATACAGCAGCTCTTCTGATACTCATAGTATAGATACACCAGCTCTCCTAATCTTCACAGTATAGATGCACCAGCCCTTTTGATGCTCACAGTGTAGGTACACCATCTCTTCTGATACTCAGTATAAAATGTTTTGCAGTTAAAGTATCGCTACTGTTTTACATAGTATCTATTACTTCAATTTGTATATATTTCTTGAGATCTGCATGATCTAGTTTGAATATATAGAGTATTCAAACGCAGAAACCAACTCCTCTATTCTCCTTGTCTTCAAATTACCCTTTTTTTTCTACTTTGAAGACGATTTTTCTATTTTGAAGTGCGGTTATCTTTTGATATGTAACTAGAGCTCCAACGCCTTCTTCATGCAGACATTCTCGCTTTATCTTAACTTCATGCTTTAGTACCTTAGTTGTGTAAAAAAGTGAAGATTCCGAAGTTTCTCAAAGTTGTGTGTTTGAGCATCCAAAAGAAGTTTTTTGAAAGCCTCTTGTCTCCGGCTGATTTCTACTGTGTGTGCTTCTCTTTCTGTGATCTCTCTCATCTTCCTCTTCTTACCACGTTTTTTTAGCCAACGGACAGCAAAGATATTCTAGCATCATTTTCTATTCACTTCCTGCGCACACAGAAAGTCAGTTGGGAAAGCGGAGATTGAAAGATACGAGAGTTTCAAACAAAAACTCGCAAAAGATGCAATGGGAGGCGGTGATGACGACCAGCCCGTAGAGCATGGCAAAGATTGATAGCCTAGGAACATTCTGTGGCTGAATTTCAAATTCATATGTGTATGTGTGTGTGTGTGTGTGTGATGGCTTTTGTTCTTTCCAGTCGCTTATGATGTTGCAGCAGTTTCGCGCTCAGCTATCTGATGCTTCTTCCCCATAAACTAATTTTTCGCCTTTGCTGCCGTGTTTGTGTGGATGTGTGCTATGTGTGTGTCTGTTGTCATTGTTGTCGTTTGATATCGGTCTATGCGTATGTGTGTGTCTCGTGTGTGTAACTTGTATGTGCGTGTGTATGCGTATCGTGTTTACGTGTGTTGTTTTTCTGCTTCCTCATTTTTTGCAATCTTATTCTTTGGATATCGGTCCATGTGTGTATGCTTGTGCTTCCCTCTTTGTAGTTGTAATCTTTTGATATCGTTCTATTCGTGTGTCTCTTGTGTGTGTGTGTACTTCCCTGCTTGTCTTCGTGAACTTTTGATATATTTCTGTACCTTTTGTGCCTCCCTAACTTTAATTGTGTATGTGCAATTCATAAAAGCGATGTTTCATCCCTCCTAAAGCACCACTGTTTCAACCTGGAAATCCATGTATACCCTATACACACACTAGTTTTTTTTGTGCTATCCATGGAGAAATAGGGCGACGATTACTTCTTTTAAGATGCTGCTTGCATACCCACACATACCCTCTCCTTTTCTTGAATAACCCGACTTATTCTTCAACAAAATATACATTTATCGTGTCTTTTATACTCTATAAAAACGCTAAAGAAACATGAAGATGGGGCATTTTCAGCTGATAAAGTAGTATCGCTGGAAGAATAGAGGATTAATCTCAGCTTATGGTGATTGTATAGAATATCTGCTTCTTTTGCTTCAGCATATCGTGTTTCATAGCTCTAGAAGCTTTATTAAGTATTCTATGCGAAGAATGTTTTTCTGTTTTTTCATAATCTTCTTGTGTGCAAAGTGTGTGTGTAGATGAACAAGCATCTTCTTGTATGCGAAGAGAATGTGTAGCTGGGAAAGAGAGTATTCACGAAGATATCATATACATAAGGCCAATTCACCTATGAAATAGAGAAAATTTTGTAATGGAAGTTTATATCTTGTGAAGACGATCATTACTCCACTCCCGGATATTCGATGCTTCCCTCGCGGCACTACAGTGGAAATCATGAGATATCGCGCTGTGTGTGTGTGTGTGTGCGTATGTGTGTGGGCGTGTGCGCGTGTGCCCGTGTGCGCGTGTGTGCGTGTGCGCGTGTGTGCGCGTGTGCGCGTGTGCGCGTGTGTGCGCGTGTGCGCGTGTGTGCGCGTGTGCTTCATAGTGAGCTTCGGTGTGTGCCTCGTGGTGAGCTTCGGTATGTGTGCTCCATGGAGAGCTTCGGAGTGTGCTACTATGTGTTGCAATGTGTGTAACAAGCTGCCATTTTTCTCCAAATTTTAGGGGGTATAGATACCAAAGAATTTAGGCTAGCGCTGTTAACTCCAGTGTTTTTCCTTTTCTATAAAATCAGATGTTACCTTTGTAAAAACATTCAAATAGTTGTTTTATCCTTCTCTTTGAGACTCTTCAAGAAGCCTAGAGTCGCCGCATTATCTTTAGACTTGGGCTACTAATTCGATAATATATATATATGTCTTTGAAGATTATCATTAAGGTCTCTCGGCTAAGAAATCCCATCTTCAAATTGAGTTGCTTAGTGCAAAAATTCGATAAAATCAGCATCATACGAGCGACTTGTAGACTACCCCAGCAGTTCACAGATAATGCACACACGTAAAACCAACAGTGAAACACACCGATCCGCACAAAAATGAGCGCACACACACCAACAGACAGATACACCAACAGTCAAACACACCCCACTATGCACCAACACGCGCACACACACCAACAAGTGCACACACACCAACAGACAGATACACCAACAGTCAAACACACCCCACTATGCACCAACACGCGTACACACACCAACGAGCGCACACACACCAACAGACAAATACACCAACAGTCAAACACACCCCACTATGCACCAACACGCGCACACACACCAACGAGCGCACACACACCAACGAGCGCACACACACCAACAGACAGATACACAAACAGTCAAACACACCCCACTATGCACCAACACGCGCACACACACCAACAGACAGATACACCAACAGTCAAACACACACAAACACTGTTAGAATTTTACACACTGATTGAGAGCGAGCAATCTATATTTCAATTGAAGAGAACCTTAAAAAGTGCGCGAAGTATTACTAAGAAGCCGCAATTAACGACTTAAGTCAAACATTAACGGAGATTTTCCAGTCAACATCATCAACGAGCTTCTTCGCTTCATCTTCAGGTAAAGCCTATCTTTGCCTATCGATGAGCTACAGCCTTTGGGCTCGCATGTTTCTGCCTATTAACAAGCACTAGCTGGGCATCCCCACGAGTTTGCGTGTGTGTGTGGATATTACTTTAGGTGTGCGTGCGGGTATTTGCGGCAATGCCTTCAGCTGTGTGGCAATGGCCTCACCTATGTGTAGAGATTCCTTTAGGTTTTTGTGTGTGGGCGTGTACGTCTGCGTGGAGATGACTTCACTTTCGCTTATGCGGGAATGCCTTCACACGTGTGTGTGAACTTAACGATCATCTTATTGGCAGCAACTCAAGGATTAAGCCGCTTCGGGTCACGAGGAAATAATGACACTTTGCGGATGTTTGGGAGACCTAGAAAAGAGTAAAAAACGTAGCACACAGAGCCAGATAGCCAATAAAGATATATGATAAACTGCTTCTTCCTACAAATGAAGCTTTTGTAATCAAACCAATGGCAGCTCTTGTTCTACACACAGCCACAAGTTCAACTATGGCAGTACATAGAGTCCAAAAAACACGCACACAGAGGCACATGAACACGCACGTAGACAAAAACAAAAGCACATGCATCTGCATACACGTGCACACGCATATAATCACACATGCACACACAAGTGCACATGCACATAATCACACACCCCCACATATTCCCACACACACACTTACCTAGGTACAGCATAACAACCCTCTCAAGTCCAATACCACACCCTGCATGTGGGTATGAGCCGTATTTGAAGGCATTAACGTAAGGCTTGATATCCTCAGCAGGCACTCCACATTCTGCAGTTCTCTTCAACAAAGCTTCAGGCTCGTGAATACGCTGAGCCCCAGAGAGGATCTCTTCCCCCCTCATGAAGAAATCATACGAATTTGAAAATTTCTGCGAAATACACAAGAGGATGATACGTATAAGACAATGAAGATAAGTATACCCATCTCTCTAGATGAGTACTATCAAGAAGAATAGTCCTGAAATGCAGCGAAATCAACGAGATTTGGCTATAATCGCAATTTTATAAGCCTTTAAGCCCTGTTTTCACGGGAAACTAGCACTTAAAACAGCAGGAGGGGCTTGCTTTCTTAAAGGAGCAAAAGCTGAGAGTCTTGAAGGAATTTGGGTGTACGTACACCTACCTCATCATACATAAAACGTGTGGGAAGATATGAATTTGAGTCGCTTCACTGGTAGCTGCCAGTTTGAAGACCAGTTTTCTTAGACTGCTTGTAATACAGGAGATAAACACCCAGGTGATGTGTGTGGCTGTTACACACACTTGAGAATGGGGAGAATCTGAATCTTTTCAGTAGGTTTGAAGAGACTAAATTTGGTGAGATGCGCGTGTGTAGACTGGAAAATGTGAAGGTGCGGAGCTGACAGCTACAGTGAAGATTAGAAGCAGAGGTCCTCAATGAAGATTCAGAGCTGATGCGTTAAGTAAAGACTCTTTGTTTACAGCTGCTTTAAGACGCTCTTCTATTGAATCAATACTTTCACATGTGAATGAAGGTTATTACACCTCAAAGTTTTATTCTATCCGTGTGTGTGCGCGTTTGTGTGTGTGCTTGTGCGCTTGGGTGTGTGCGTGCCTGTGTGGGCGTATATTTTTTAATGAAATTAGAGCAATGAGCCTAACAATGCAGCAAAAAAACACCCTAAAAGTCCAGAGAAAACAATCTAACTGATTGAGCCCAGAAAAAAACTTCACACACACAGGCAAACACATCGAAAATGATGTTTTCTCTCGCAAAGTTTGCCATCAAAATCATCTTCAAAGTCGCAAAGAATCCCATTAAAGCGCAGGCAACCTTTGAAAAAACAACTATGAGTTAACACACAGGTAAATTCGTACACAGGCGAGTACACACATAGCAGCAAGCACACACACAGGTGAATAAACTTAGGTGAACACATATATAGGTAAACAGATACAAATCTGAATACACATACAGAAAAACGCACACACACACAAACGCACACACATAGGAAAACATAGAGACAAGTAAACACGCATACAGGTGAGCACACACACACACACGTAAAAACACACATAGGAAAACATAGAGACAAGTAAACACGCATACAGGTGAGCACACACACACACACACACAAACGCACACACATAGGAAAACATAGAGACAAGTAAACACGCATACAGGTGAGCACACACACACACGTAAAAACACACATAGGAAAACATAGAGACAAGTAAACACGCATACAGGTGAGCACACACACACACACAAACGCACACACATAGGAAAACATAGAGACAAGTAAACACGCATACAGGTGAGCACACACACACACACACAAACGCACACACATAGGAAAACATAGAGACAAGTAAACACGCATACAGGTGAGCACACACACACACACACAAACGCACACACATAGGAAAACATAGAGACAAGTAAACACGCATACAGGTGAGCACACACACACACACACGTAAAAACACACATATAGCCACAAAGAAAATTCAAACAGTACACGCACTCACACATCCACCAAAACACACAAATAAAGGAAGTAATCCAAATTTTCAGCACAAATGTCTTTCTAACACACGTTCCAGTATAAATTGGGGGTTTTCAAGCCAACAGAAAACTTTGCAAAAGCAAAGAGCTTGAAGATACTTCAATCGACTTACTGGGTTCTCTGCAGACGGCATAGTATAGAAAGGACGAACTTTTGAAGGAAATCCAACGAGGATGTAATAGTCTGTATTATATTTTTGCTTAATAAGCTGCCCAAGCAGTTTTTCCTGCTCAGTAGAGAAGTCAAATTCAGTCAAATCTTCAGGAATTTTCAAGAGATCGTTTTCATCCAAGCTGCTTTCTTCCTTCATCTTCATCGCCTGACGCAGCATCTCAACGCCCTAAAAACGTCATCAGAAACAGACACGCACACACACACATAAAACAGCGGTTTTCAGCAACTTTATGTGAGCTTGGGACTCAGTACTGATTGATTTAGTGTCATATTTCGAGAACATCATCGCGAAAAATACCAAAAACACACACAAATTATACTAATGTGTGCATATGAAACGCAAAAATTGGTTCTGTTTGATATTTAAGAATAAGAGTATCGTGTAGTTTCTGCTAGTAATCAGCAAACTAGCACACACAGAATCTACAAAAAGTCGGGTAAAATGATGAAATTCTACGCAGAAAATTTTAACAGTGTGAGTGCCTTAACGCAGTGAAAGAGACCAAATGCATGTCAGCGAGAACTGCTAGAAGAGGTAAATGAGAAGGCAAAGAAGAAGAAGCGGGAGCAGAAGAAGAAGAGGAAGAAGAAAAAGAGGAAGAAGAAGAGGAAGAAGAAGAAGAAGAAGAGGAAGAAGAAGAGGAAGAAGAGGAAGAAGAAGAAGCGGGAGCAGAAGAAGAAGAGGAAGAAGAAGAAGAGGAAGAAGAAGAAGAGGAAGAAGAAGAGGAAAAAGAAGAGGAAGAAGAGGAAGAAGAAGGAAGAAGAAGAGGAAGAAGAGGAAGAAGAGGAAAAAAAAAAAGAAGAAGAAGAAGAAGAAATAGGAGCAGCAGAAAATGGAGGACAGCCGGACCCTCAATTTCGCCTTTAATAGTAAATTTCACAATCATAGAAAGCAAGCGTCCGTAGACACACTTGTAAGCAACACACAGAGTAGCAATACACGTGTAAGCAACGGACATCGCAGCAAGCACACACCTCACAGCAACACATATCACCTACAAGTACAGAAGTAACACACAAAAAAGCAGAATCTACTGCAAACCTCTTCAAAGGTGAGCCGAGGGGTGTTCCCAGGAATCCAAGTGAAAGGCTCAGCAGCATGCTGTGTATTTATACACGAAATATCCTGCATATCCAACAAGAGGAGATAGCACACGTTATCTGTGCGTCAAGAGTTACAGTTCTGTGTGCATTAACGGCTGCAATCCCGTGTTTGTCGTGCCAGCTACATTCCCCTGCGTGTGTGTTCTCAACTACGTTACCGTGTCTTATCAGCTACATTCCACTGCGTGTGTGTTCTCAACTACGTTACCGTGTCTTATCAGCTACATTCCCCTGCGTGTGTGTTCTCAACTACGTTACCATGTCTTATCAGCTACATTCCACTGCGTGTGTGTTCTCAACTACGTTACCGTGTCTTATCAGCTACATTCCACTGCGTGTGTGTTCTCAACTACGTTACCGTGTCTTATCAGCTACATTCCCCTGCGTGTGTGTTCTCAACTACGTTACCGTGTCTTATCAGCTACATTCCCCTGCGTGTGTGTTCTCAACTACGTTACC
>JADHZB010001798.1:55208-93546 GCA_015657535.1 Nephromyces sp. MM_2019
CTGCGTGTGTGTTCTCAACTACGTTACCGTGTCTTATCAGCTACATTCCCCTGCGCATGATATCAGCTATAGCGCTATGTGTTTATTAGCACCTACATTACTGCGTGTATGCTCCCAGCTACTATTATCTGTGCGTATTAGCCACTACAATGCTATGTCTATTAGCAAGAGCTACACTCCTCTGTCTGCGTGTTACAAGCCTCTGGAAAAACCAAACAAATGACATGAACGTTCTCGCACACACCGTGGATTTAAAAGACATTGATTTCTCATGAGAACACACATAAATGAAAACACATACGATCCCACACAGACTATTACATGTATCCACTCACAGATATAAAAAACACACATGCAACACACTCGCAATCCATATAGAATACGTATAAAAGAAACATACATTCCCTCAATGCAGACACACAAAAACATACCTACACTCTCACACACTCAGGGACGCTCATACGTACACAAACACACCAGCACCCACGCACTTGCACATATCCACACTCCCAGTCGCACACCCACACGCACACACCAACTCCCGCCCACCCACACGCACACACCAACTCCCGCCCACCCACACGCACACACCAACTCCCGCCCACCCACACGCACACACCAACTCCCGCCCACCCACACGCACACACCAACTCCCGCCCACCCACACACCCACACTCCCATAAACCCCTCACTCCCACAAACGCATACCTTTCCGCTATGCCTAGTTAATCTACTAAAGACATACTGAAACATCTCATCTATTACATCAACAACTTCAAAGTAATGCTCCTTGAACGTCATCTCCATATCAACCCCCACAAATTCGCATAAATGACGGTGTGTGTTGCTGTTCTCAGCACGGAAAACGGGGCCTAAAAAGCATCAAAAAACGAAGAGGAAGAGGCAAGTTTAAACCACAGCACACAATATCCTATCTCTAAGGATATCTGCTCATAAAAACGAGTTTTTAACGCAACATCGTGGAAATGACGTGATTCTTTGAAGGGAAACAACGATGTTTTTCCTTCTATATACTGAAGATTAGTGAAAGAGCGAGTATTCCGTCGATGAGGCGTGTGAAGACGAGAAAACAAACGATTTTGCTCTTGTTGACGAACCGCTTTTAAGCACTTCATTAAGGAAAAAGAGCATAAAGAAGGTGATTTTATAATGTTTGAAAAGAGGAAGTGAAGAGAGCAAAGTGCAATGAAAGAGTAAGACAGGAATATAGAGTAAAAAGAGTATAATTTCATCACGTGTGTGAATTTGTGTGTGTTGGTGTGTAGATGTGCGTGTATGGGTATGCTTAGGTGTGTGTGCCGGTGTGTAGATGTGCAGGCTCTCCTGCGTGTGTGGGTTTGCGTATGCAGGTGTGAGAATGAGCCTATGCAGTGTGTTTTTGCATCTGCATGTACGTGGGTGCCTGTTCATGTTTGCGAATGTATCTGTGCGTGTGTATGTGCCTCTGTGTATGTTAGTACTCGCAGTATGCTTGCTTTGCCATCAGATTTTCTCACAATGAGCAAAGCTAAACGCACTGCACTTTTATTTACACACAATCAAGCACTTTGTATGAAGGAAGATGCTGAAACTGAGAAAAAGGGAAAAAACCTCAAAGCCTTACCAATCTCAAATACCCTATCCATATCCGC
Source organism: Nephromyces sp. MM_2019 (assembly GCA_015657535.1). Taxonomy (NCBI): domain Eukaryota; phylum Apicomplexa; class Aconoidasida; order Nephromycida; genus Nephromyces; species Nephromyces sp. MM_2019. The sequence goes on from JADHZB010001798.1 coordinate 56,861, forward strand.
CATCAAAGCCATTTGCTTGTAGAGCTGGGGTGATTGAGCCAAAAAAGCCTTTTCTACACACAAAAACTCATAGAAAATAGATTAATACACACACACACACACACACACACACACACGCACACACGCACACACACACACACACACACGCACACACACACGCACACACACACACACACACATGCACACACACACACACGCACACACACACACGCACAGACCTGAATTCCAGCTTTTGAACGCTGAATCTCGATGTTTTATTTGAACATTTTGAGAGGGTGAAAGAGGCGAGAAAACGTAAAATTAAAGGCAATAAGAACGAAAAAAAAAGCGTGAAATGAAGAAAATGTTAAGAACACAGCGAATACAAGTGAATTTCAATATTTTATAAAAGCAAACGACTCATGACAAAGATTCAGGGACAAGTTAATCAATGCAAATCAAGAGATTTACGGCAAAGACGTAAGCGCCCCTGGGGAAGAAGAAACAAAGCAGAGAAAGCAGTGCAAACAAGACAAATGCAGTATAAGCACGGGAATTGTGCCAAAAAAGTGGAAATTTCAAGAAAAAAACATCAAAAGGGCATCAGCAAACATCACAACAGCAGCAGAAAAGAATAAAATGCATAAAAACACACACTCAACAGCATCAAAAAGCACCAAAGAAGCAGGATTTTGACTACGAGAACATCCACACGTCTTAATCCTCAGTAATGATTGCAATTTAGAGGACAAGAAAAGGAGTAAAATACCAAAGGAACTCCCATATAATAGAATCCATAAAATATACGGCATTAAAGATAGCAAGGCATTGAACACACATTAAATAACAAAAATATACACACACACACACACACACACAAGTCTATCCAAAAAAAACTTACTTCCAAAGTAAGCTAGAGAAAAGCAATTAGCACCTCCCTCTGAAGCACCTCCAATGAGCTTTGGAGAGTGTATTTCAATGAAGCCATTGCTGAGAAAAACGTATTGAAAGAGAAGTAATTGAAGAAGAAGAAGAAGATAAGTGAACAAAGATGAGAACTTCTCAAGAACTCAAGCAAAAACTACGTATTCAGTAGAAAAAGAGAAAACATTGATGGTATATCCAGCTGTAAACTTGGGAAACTACTAGACACACACATGCATAAAAACGCACACATAGATATATCATACTTCAAGTGTTTCAAAGACTTCACCATAAATAGTATAGCAAATCTGTTTATGGATATAGAAAGAGTAGCATTAAACTATGAGAGATGCGTGAAAATCATACAATAAGTGTCTTAAAGATAGAATGAGAGATGACTTAAAGCATAAAAATAGCCCTTAGATAAATAGACAGTAGAATAAGCACACACAAGATGGGATAAACTCATACACAAACTCACACACAAAGACACACTGCGGTACTAAAAACTTCCCATAAACAAGACAAGATGCATCGAGCAGGAAAACGGAATAGAACACACAATAAAGAGGTACGGCCCTGAGCTATCCATCACAGAATCAGCAGTTTTGCTTATATATATATATCACATTCACCTAGTTATAATGCAGCTCAATAGAAGGTAAGCGAAGCACGAAAAACGCACACACACACATCCCTGCATGGCAAGCAAAAGATCCGTACAAAATCTAACAGCTAAAGCAAATCATTCTCATCATTATGAACGAAAAGCATGAAGATTTCCACACACAGACTCCGGCAAAATGCAGCTTTTCTGAACCTATTTGTAATTTCTTATTAATAAAAGCAAGTCTTTAGCAATTCATAGAAAATCCCAATTGCTCACCTTGATAAGAATTCCCTAAAGTATGCACCCACATCAGATTGTACCCTGAAGATAGCTTGGTTAGCTATAGTCTAAAGAAGAAGAAGAAGAAGGGGATGATGGGGAAGCAGGGGAAGAAGAGGGAGAAAGAGATGGGAAGGTGATCGGGAAGAAAAGCAAAGAGGAGACAGAAAAGAAGAATACGAAGAAACGGAAGAAGAAAAAGAAAAAGAACAAAATAAAGAACAAAAAAACAATAAAAACGTCAAAAAATGTGCTCAGAAAAGCAGCAAATCATCAAATTTAAAGCTAAAAAGTCACATTCCCAGAGGTTATAAAGTGTGATGCCAGCAACCAGAGGGTTCTCAAAAAGCTTGCATGGCAAGTGCAGCACGCTTCCTGCTACCACGAAAGATATTAAGAAGCTTGAAACGCTCTAGATTTCCGCCAGTTTTTAAAGAAAGCTACAAAGTCTGAAGCTTACAAGGAAACATATTGTTACCCATAAAAAAACAGTAGTAATTCTCTTTCTTTTCCCATAGATTCTCTGCATTTTTTCACTGCAAATAGCAAAGCGAAACCTGGTTTTATCAGCAGGTACATCTCTGCATTTATTTACTGCTTCCTCCGCTTCATTTAGTAAAAAAGAATCCGCATTTTCTCTCTACTACTCGCAGTTGCCAAGAAAACATGATAATTTGATATAAGTGGAATTTTTCGCAGCTTTACGAGTAGAAGCTGCGAAAAAGAGGAAGAAGATTCCACTATCATCACTAATTAATAAAGCTAGTTTGCCAAAAACCCTCTCATTTCTTCGATTTCTAGCAACTCCTACGTTTATCCTTCAATAAATACTCTACAGTAAGTTCTAGCAAAGAGAAAGCATTCCGCCATGGCTGTGATAGAAAGCGCTATTTAATGCTATAGTTAATTTACTGAGATTGTGGGAATACCACCGCTAATCTCACTAGAAAAGCTAAGGACGGCGAATTGTGTGTGCGTGTGTGTGTGATCCAACCCTCCTTTTGCGGGAATACCACTACTTAACTATATCTTGAACCTTGTGTTCAAGTGGGCTTCACCTGCTTCTGGCATAAATTCATGTATGCACACGATAAAATCAGCAGCTTCTAAGAGTGTTTTCTTACCCTCAAATCCATGATTCGGTTATCTAGACGAGTATCCAGGTTGACTCGTATCAACTATAGCAAAGAAAAAGAAGCAGAAAACGCCAGTGAATTTATTAAGAAAAAAGACTGAAGAAGAGGGGTGAGAAAAACATCAAAAAACTGCACTTTGTGGGATTTTTGGTTGTTTTCAAAGAGTTGAGTAGAGGAGGAAAGCAGTGGAGAAAACGAGCTTCAAAGGGGGGCATTAAAGGGGTAAACAACAGAGACGATGCTCGATGATCATACAATGACTAGAAAAGATCAAAGAGGGTAACCATTGAAAGTTAGACACAGTGTGAGTGAGCAAACAGGTGAAGGAAAAAGCGTATACGACGAAGAAGGCGGAGAGTTTCACTAGGCTTTACGTACTTCAGAGGCCACACTATCTGGTTGATTGGCATCCTTCAGTTGGAAAGGCAACTCTATATAAAACAGAATAGAGAACTTTTCATACGTACACATAGAAAATGATCAAGTTAAGCTGGGTGAACGCTAGAGTAACACAAACCTGCAAAAATCGTGGTAACACAAGCAAAAATACTCCAAGAACAGGCAGGAAGTCAATAAACTACAGAAAATAACAGTGAAGAAAAGAAATATAAGAAAAGGATAAAGCACATAAAGAAGATGAAATTTAGAGTATATAATTCAGCACTGATAAGAGGTAGAATCGCGTTTTTTCCTAGAATTTTGAGCACAGTGCGTGGTTGTAGATATATCTACGTATTTTGACGAATTTTCAACTTCTTCTTCCTCATGGGCTTCCACTTCTTTCTCTTCTACTTCTTGATTGGCTTTCTCTTCTTTTTCTTCATCTTCTTCTTCATTGGCTTCGCCTACTTCTTCTTTCTCATCACCATTTGCTACCTCCTCTCCCTCCTCTGCTTCACAAAAATAATGACTGCTTTTCCAGCATCTCACACTTCTTTTGGCATACTTCTCACCCCATACTCTTACTATATAATTTTGAGAGCTTAAGCCAGCAGTTTTTATGCCATTTTCTTAGCATTTTTTCATTACTCCGATGAATTTGGGAGCTAAACACACTCCTAAACCCTTGAATAGCCCTTAAAACATCATAAAAGATTCCAACAATTCGCACTTTCAGAATTAGCTGCTACTTCTCAGCTCAAAATCCGAAATATTCAGAAGAATTCAAGGTTTTTTCATATACTCAGAGCATTAATTCTTGAATATCAATCTCAAAAACAAGAGAAACATCATTGGTTGGTAGTTGTACGCAAAATTCGGCCCAACTGGCTGTTTTTATCAACCAAACAAATCATATTCGCTAGTTCAAAAATATGCATCAGTGAAGGAGTAGGAGCTTTTCGACGGTAAAATACGTATAAAACGTAACATTTTGAGGATATAAACCGGGTTCTAAGCAGGGAAAACGACACACACACAACCCAGAAAAAGAAGAGAAAGCATCATTCTGCTGCAATTCATCTTATATTCCTCTTTAACGCATGAAAAAACATATGGTTTGCCTCCTTTGAGAGAAAAGTCCCTACCTGGAGCAGCCTTTGAGACGCAAAAAAAGCGGATAGCTTTGATCTCAACTGTGAAGAAACATTAGGAATGAGGCTAAAAGAGCGTGAAATAAACGGAGAAGCACATAAATATAAACTTGCAAAGTACTAAAATTCTATTAATTACATCAGTGAGAAGTTATGGGTGAGAAGGATATATGCATACACACATTATTAGGACACGCATATGCGGGTAGGACACACGTGGATAGAATAAATAACACATGGGCGAGAGGTAAATACCTCCATACCCGAAATCCCACATCTATACCCACACACCCAAATCCACATCTACACTCCCACACACCGGCACCCACGCTCCCACGACCACACGCCCACACACACACATTCAGTAAACATTGAAGCACATACCATAGGTTAAAGCACAAGCAATCCGGCAACTTCCTAATGCACATTCTTGAACATAAATTGGGTCACATACATGCTAAAGACATCCAAAAAAAGCAATCAGCTCATGAAGATACGATCAAGCACACACACACACGCACATTTCTTTAATAAACTATAGTCATTCTTAACCTTTCTGGGAAGTAGCCTGAATAGGAACAGCTGGAATTGTAACAGTTCCGAATACATCAACGACAGACTCAAGCGGAACTCTGATGAGGGAATTCGACAAAAATACGATTGTTTAAAGGTAGGAAGTTATGCTAGGATGCTTTAATGCCTAAAAACTCTGGAAGATCACAGCAAAACCGTCATCCTGACACTTTGAGAAAATAGTAGCTCTCGTTAAAGAAAAAGCAGGAAAAACAACGTAAGAAAAATCTAAATCTGTAAAGCAGCGAACAACTCAGAAAATACAACTAAAAACCGACAAAAAAACGAAGAGGAGGGAAAATTCACGGATTTTATCATACAATTCACTGCATCTCATTACACTTTTCCCACTGTAATTTCAAGCAAATAAAAAGATTTTATTCTTTTAAAAAGAAGTGTATAAAGAGAAAAATATATGCCAGAGTTTTTAAAAAATATCAAACACGCTGGCAAAAAAATTGTGATGATTTGCGCTTGAAGATAAAAGGGTGAAGATAGCCAGTGTAACTCCAATACACACTAAAAAATTCCAATATTCAGGCGGAATAGAGGGAGAAAAAAAGCAAAAAATATACCACCTTACTTTTTAGCTGGTGAAAAAGGGAAAAACTTTGTACAACGAAACTTTACGCAAGTTTATGCTAAGCTTCAATTTTTTTGGCAGAATTAATTGATAACGGGAACAAGAAATACCGTAATCTTACCAAATAAAACAGTTTTCACGCTCCTCAAACACAGCATGGGTGCATCAGCCAAATTTCTATGTATAAATTTATAAAAAAAACACATAATCTTACATAAAAGGGAGCGAAACCGCTTCAAAATGAAACAATTAACGTAAAAATAGAGAATAAAACTCGAAAAACTATTATAAACACTGCAAGTTGAGAAATTGAAGCAGAAAAGACTCTGTGGTATCTTCATTGCGCATTTTTAGTTCAGCAAGTCACGGCAAAAAAAATAGTCAACAAAAGTTTTTAGGAATAAACCATCATAAGCTGTTTGGCAGCATACTAAATAATGCGTTAGAAAGCTTACGATGCTATCCACTTGATCATATCCCTGGAATCGCTTTCCGAAGCATCAGCTATGCACTGTACAGTTTGGCAGCCCTGCCGCAGCACAACAAAGCAAAGAGGGCCTGAAAAACAACATGACATAAGAAAGAACTACACAATTATCTGCAGTACAGGAGGGTTTAAAAATCAAAGCAGTGTATACTGAGCAATTCTACCTTTTCTTCTAGAATCTTGCAGCCTTGCACGAATCCAGACACTGTCTCCTTCCAATTTTTCATCGAGGCAACTAACTTCATGCCATATCCTTGAAGTCCTGGTTGTTGAGCGAATCAATGGTAAATAACCAAACGAATCTTCATCAATATTTTCAATTACTTTGTTGAGTAAAAGTATTGCTCCTGCTTCTTGTTCTTCTCCTAAAATGTCAATAAAGCATAGCATATACTGTGAAAAAGAGGTGGCAGCGAAGCGTAAAATTGTTATTATGAATCCTATTCTGACTGTATTCTTTCGGCGTTAATTTCATCTTTTCGGTGCGATAGAGATTGGTATCAAAATAGTGTAAAAGCGAGGCTGTAGTTCCAAAAAAACCGAAACGCTGCTAACTCCTGGGCAGGGTAAGATTCAGAGAAAGCCGAGGTCCCTTAACTAGCAAAAAAGAACTTACAAGAAAGATTTCAAGATATCTTACAATGCGGGTACCTAGTATAACCACTTGCATAAACAGACGTCTCTCATTCTAAATCAAATATGCAGGCTAAACAAGAATTATTCACGCAAACAATACAAGTTAATTGTTCCAGCATAGCATGCAATGCAGTGCCTTACTGGCAGAATTTTTCTTTGCCTTCGAAAGCGCCTTCTCAGCCTTCTTGGCGGCTTTCTTGGAAATGCCAACGACGGGCTCTACAGAAGTATCCCCACTTGCAATCGTTTGACCTGCAGCCTCCGCATCCATCTTGAAGAATAGTACCGTTGGAAATAGTTTTGAAGTAAAAAGTGATCTATGAAGATGAAAAAAGCGGAAACTAGGAAGGTAGTAGTCCCCAATAGAAAATCTAGAGAGCAAACCAGCAGATAGAGTAAAAGTTGCATCAAACAGGGTGAAGCTCGCTTTTCTCGAGAGTTGAAGGAGGCGTGAATAGAGGTATATTTTGCTTTCTCTGTTTAAAAAAGATAGCCGAGTATTAGGAAATGATGCAAAACGTCTCATAGCAGAATGGGAGCAATTCTAAGGGGTTAAATAGCCCAGTAAAAGAATACTAAGAAGGTCAATATACACCAAACCAGAATTCACGCATCAGGCTTCGATGATGTGAGATATCATCTATTATTTGCGTTCCGTGAGAATTTAGGAAACAGCATGAAGACAATGCTAACAGTCGCTTTCTAGTACATCTTGGTCAGGCTTTTTTTGGAGCTGCGCGTAACTGGGTGGTCAGCCAAGGACTCGTGCTAGCCTCACCGCTGTTGAGTTTGATGGACTAGTTTCTCCCTCTTGAGAAAATTAAGGGTGGATGTGCTTGTTTTTTGCTTTTGTTGAGAGCATTGGCGATTATACTATGCATCTAATACTAATTCCGAGTATACAGGGAAAATTCATGGATTTTTGGTGAATGCCTGTACAGCAAAGTATTGCCAATGATAACTTTGGTGAGGTTGCAGAATGCATGATCAAGGGTGAATTCAAGACGGGGATTCTCAACTAATCAAAGGGCCTCGTGAATAGTTGTAGCTCTTTTTGCTAGGGAAACGAAAATAAATTAATTGTTTACAACAAGTATTAGTAGTTTGATAACCTCTTTGTACTTCGGGGGAAAATGAGCAAAAACGCGAAGAGAGGATTGTGATATGCTAGTAACGAGCAGCGTTTTGTGGGACTTTTTGTTTCAGCTGTATCCATCTCTCTCGGAAGGGAAGCACTCTTTTTATTAGCGTAAAACAGGAAATCCCAAAGTGATTCGGCTATTTCTCCACATGAAGCTATTATTTTTTCGTGCAAAATGGTCACGAATGTTATCTTTAACATAGCATGGTGCGTTTACTCTCGCAGGAAGGCTTCCCTCAATGACCACCAAAAACAGAGTAATTGCGTGAAAACTTTACGCCCAATCCTAGAAGGAAACCCAGGTAGACACTAGATTTCACTTTTGAAAAAAAAAGTAAGCGAAAAAACAACCGGTGTGCACAAAAGTCCCACCTATAAACTACGGAAAAGCGGCCCAAAAAAATGCCGGCTTCCGACTTTCTGGGAATTACGAATTTTGCTGCATGTGAACGATTGTAAAGTTATAAATTATGATGAAATAAAAGCGTTCCGAGTAGCTTTGATTTTCTCCTACCTGGGAGTATTACGCACAGAGGGATAATTCTGCTGGTGCTATATCTGACAAGCTGCAAACTTTTTTTCATAGAAACTTAAAGCTCTGGCTAACTCTTATTATATAGCAGCAGAATATTCCTGTTTCCAGGTATATCAAAGCTAGCTTTGTCGTCTTCAATTTCTAGCATCCTTAAAATTTTGTTCGCAGAAATTTTCCTAGAGCTCATGTAGGCATGAAAACATTTAATTAACCTGAGACATCGTTAAGCATGAAACCTGCGTGCTTCGCGGCACCGTGAATCGGCCAAAAAGAAGAATTACGAGTTTCTCAAATCATAAATAAGCCCAATACAGCATAGCTAGTAAATTTTTCATTTTGCAAGAAAGATTGGCAGGGGCTAGTTTTAGTTTTACACTTCTTAAGCGCTAAGCAGTCTTACGCTCTTAATGGGTGCCCCCATTTCATAGTTGGGGTAAGCAAACCCCCACCAATTTCGCGAACCTGGAGGTTAACAGGGTACCTCAGGATGCGTCTTTGCCTGCAAAGTAGTTATATGGGGTAGTACAAGCAACAGCCTCAACAAAGCATTCATAAGAGAGCAGAGGCAAATGCTTTCTACTATTAGCGACAGATTGAACACAAAACTACAGGTATCACATCCAGCCGCTGGAATCTCAACCAATCATAACTAGCATTACCGTACATTTGAAGTGACGAGCCCTGCTCACTACTAGAGAAAATGATATCTTTCGCTGAAGTACAATTTTTTATAGCAGGAAGAAAAGCGAGAAAAAATTTGGATATTAATTTAAGGCCGAACAAATTTTACTAGTGTACATAGAGTACTTCGTAGAAACTCTGCATGATGTTGGGGGCTATTGAAAAACAGATTCAGTTTAGCAGCCCGCAAAGCACAACGCTTTACACTCTTAATTTTTGCAACTTTACCCCTCCCTAGTGGGTCGTTGCACGCACTTGTCATCGGCTCTGCACAACCCCAACGCATCTTTGCATATGCTTACCCCCCGAGTTTGACTATTTGGATTTGGAGCCTCAGCAAGCAGGAGGTGCAACATCTAACGCACGCCCCGTGCCGGAGCCGGGAGAAGCCGTTTGAACAGTGTGCGGAGTGCTCGGAGCAGCGGCGACACCTCCGGCGGCGGATAGGTAGACATTCTCGCGGATCCCGGGCCTTGAGCGATGACTCCTCGGGCAACAAGTTCAACGGCTAAATGATGCCTTTTCCCTTCTGCGCCTCCCTCCAGGTGCGTATGGACGACACGGCGATTGCTCGGAACGCAGCGTTAACCGGTGAAGTGCAGATGCAGAAGAATTAATCTATCGGTTTTCTCTTGCTTTATAGTTCGCGTAGTGTCCCTCCTCGTTGGGCGCTTCAAGTGTACATACAGACTGTATAAAAGCTTTAATAACGTGCAGATTTTATTGTGCTTCTTGCAACTGCTGAGACTTTGAAGTGCGTGGGTTAACAGTGTGCCATTTATTTTTACGAGCCTTATTGTAATTTTTATTGTTTCAAAATGAGAGAGATAATCAGTATTAATGTTGGACAGGCTGGTGTCCAGATGGGGAACTCATGCTGGTGAGTTTGCTTTTTCCGCTTCTGCGGGTGTCCCTGCTTTGTAGTGAACGTGTTGTGGTTCCTGGCGTTGCTACCTTACTACACTGGCAAGTTCGCAAAGTTGCGAATGTCATTTTCCCTGAGAGCTTACTTCGCGATTGCTACCTTTGAGCCTTTTGCTGAAAGTGAAGCCTAGTTATTAGGTCTGCGTCATGGTTGCTAGTAAGGATTATTTCGAAGGCGTTACGTGTCATTGATTGCTTTTTGGGCATGCGTTGCGGTGACAGCAAGTATAGGATGTCTTGTCTTAAACGATTGTTAACTAGTGTGATTTGTGTGCAGGGAGCTCTTCTGTTTGGAGCACGGTGTACAGCCTGATGGTTACCTGCAGAAGGGAAAAGCTAACAATTCGGATGATGCCTTCAATACTTTCTTCTCTGAGACAGGTTCCGGAAAACATGTAAGTTATGGTCATAATTAATTGCTGGCAATGTAGTAATATCTATCTCAGGTGTGGCACCATCATTATGAGCCGTTTATTTTTTTAATATTCTTAGGTTCCCCGCAGTATCTTTCTTGATTTGGAACCTACCGTCATTGATGAGGTCAGGGGCGGAAAGTATAAGCAGCTTTTTCATCCAGAGCAGATGATCACTGGCAAGGAAGATGCTGCTAACAACTTTGCTCGAGGCCATTACACAATTGGCAAGGATATTATGGATTTCACCCTCGACAGAATCCGCAAGTTGGCAGATAATTGCTCCGGATTACAAGGGTGAGTACGTATCTATTCACGCTCTAAACTTGTCATGAGATGTTTGGTTTATCAATTGAAATTATTCGCTTAATTTTTGATTTTTCAGGTTCTTCTTGTTCCATGCCGTTGGTGGTGGTACGGGGTCAGGTCTTGGCTGTCTCTTACTCGAAAAACTGTCGTCCGAGTTCGGCAAGAAGACTAAGCTGAATTTCACCTGCTGGCCCTCTCCTCAGGTAACTGTATTCTGCAGATTTTCTTGTGGAATTTATTATTTATCTTCAATGTCGGTCATGTAAATTTGATTGTTGGTTTCAGGTCTCCACGTCCGTAGTGGAGCCATACAATTCGGTATTGTCCACACACGCGCTGCTTGAGCATACTGATTTGGCCGTTGTGCTCGGAAACGAGGCTATTTACGATATCTGCCGCCGTAACCTCGATATTGAGAGACCCAATTACACAAACTTGAACAGGCTCATAGCTCAAGTTATCTCCTCTCTTACCGCATCCCTTCGTTTTGACGGTGCCCTTAACGTGGATATCTCCGAGTTCCAGACTAACTTGGTACCTTACCCCCGTATTCACTTCATGTTGAGCTCATATGCACCTATTATCAGTGCTGTGAGGGCATATCACGAGCAGCTCTCTGTAGCTGAAATCACCAACTCTGCGTTCGAGCCAGCGAACATGATGGCCAAATGTGACCCCCGCCACGGAAAGTACATAGCTTGCTGCTTGATGTACAGGTTAGTAGATATTTGGGATTTAAAAAGATTTACTATCCCTTTGAATTATGAAACGCTTTTACGAATCATTTTTTTCGATTTGCAGAGGCGACGTCGTACCCAAGGACACTAACACAGCGGTAGCTTCGATCAAGACGAAGAGGACCATCCAGTTCGTCGACTGGTGTCCCACTGGATTCAAGTGCGGTATCAACTATGAACCCCCAACAGTAGTGCCAGGAGGTGATTTAGCTAAGGTAATTTTTTTTTGGTTAGCCCAGCCGAAAAGTTTGATAAGTCTATGATATAGCAATATATTCTTTCAGGTTGCTAGAGCAGTGTGCGTAATCAGCAACTCTACGGCTATCTCAGAAATTTTCAGCAGGATGGACCACAAATTCGATCTTATGTATGCGAAGAGGGCGTTTGTACACTGGTAGGTGCATATGGTGTCGAGTGTAATGAAGTTGAACTAGTGAAACAGTGTGTTTCAAGACCTGTGTTGATATATACGACTCTTGCTATTACAGGTACGTCGGCGAGGGTATGGAAGAAGGAGAGTTCAGCGAGGCTCGTGAGGACTTAGCTGCTTTGGAAAAAGATTACGAAGAGGTTGCTGCAGAAACCGAGGAAGGCATTGAGGAATCTGGAGAGTATTAGATCATTACAATTTCTCAGACATTGCCTGGGATGTTAGATTTTATGTTTGCTCATAGGATAATCAGATGTCTGATAACTTGTTTTTTAATATTTATGCGATGTGTTGCACATAATTTACGTGCGTGTATTGTAGCATATTTTGCCATACTGTTATTTACCCTACGTGAATGTTAAGTTATTTTGCTTCTTACGGCTAGTTGCAAATAGTGACTATCTAATGAAGTATGCAGCTTTCATGGAGAATAGATTCTGCCGGAAAAAAAGTCGGCGCCTCATGCTAGATTACAACTAGCATGAATGCCACTGTAACTCAAGCTGGTTGAATTTTTAATTTTACAATATGTTGGCAGTGTGCCCTCTTTGCCTGGCTGTGTAATCAGCGGGAAGCTTTGTATTATGCTGATCATCTGAGCATTGACCTATGTGTAGTACTACACAATTTTTTATGATCTGGCTAAAGGTGCACGCAGTTTGAATGTCACGATGTGGGCGGGAGATTAAAGTCATCTCACTCAATTGAGGGAGGGGTTATTTTGTATTTGAATTCAAGCGTAAAGCAGAAATATTTAAACCATTGCATATAGTAGCGCGATGTCATGTCCCGGATGTATCGATATTTTTGTTTCCTTAGCTTAGTTTGTAAATTCTATGATGTATATCGGGTTAAGTTTTTTACGAAATGGAATTTTTCTCAGAGGTGCCAGCTGGGCCTGCACCTTCTGCATTCGATTTTTTACGAATGTAGCTGCCCATTTTGTGATAGTGGGATCATCGCGAGTAGGTGGCGACTCGTTGCCGGATTTTGCAGTTGGTTACGAAGCGAGTTTTATTCAGTAAGCACGCCAGTGAGGTTCCTCATCAGAGGCTCAGGCTCACCGCTGCAGCTTTCATGTAGAGCTTACTGCCTGGATGTATGAGGTCATTGAGGTGGTGAGGCATATTTCTGTTCCGGGTGTTCTTGAGACATTAGCTTCATATCCTCTGCAGTGATGGTTATGTCGGTCCGGTGCTTGAATTATTGCTTTAGTACTCGTCGGCGTAGGCTTCCTCTTCTCCTTCATTCTCTGTGGTTTCAATTCCAACCTCTTCATAATCCTTTTCCAAGGCAGCGAGATCCTCACGCGCCTCGCTGAACTCGCCTTCTTCCATGCCTTCACCAACGTACCTGATGGATTCATGGGGTGGTGGTGTTTATTTCACAATTGATGGGTGGGACATGGTATATCGCGGCTTAATCGTATGGCGCTTATGGTAGGATATAGGAGCAACGTACCAGTGAACGAAGGCGCGCTTGCCGTACATAAGATCAAACTTGTGGTCCATCCTGCTGAAAACTTCCGCAATCGCCGTAGAGTTGCTGATCATGCAGACCGCTCTCATCACCTGGTGGTAGAATTCAACGCGGTGGTGTTCGTGAGATGCGAGACTGTTATGAGGAAGATGGTGATTGGCATGGCATGTGATGTACCTTTGCTAAGTCACCTCCTGGTACTACCGTTGGAGGCTGGTAGTTGATACCGCACTTGAATCCAGTGGGACACCAGTCGACGAACTGGATGGTCCTCTTCGTCTTGATCGAAGCTACTGCAGCATTGGCGTCCTTGGGTACGACGTCGCCTCTGTAGCGTAAGGGTGTGAAAGAGGGGTTTGAACGACTAAGCACTTAATGGGGGTGAGCTTGGAATGTAGCTCTTAAATGGGAATGGTTAGATTTATCTTCGATTAGCGCTTCTAGCGGTGAGTATCTTAATGTATAGGTCATGGTGTAGCTTACCTGTACATCAGGCAGCAAGCCATGTACTTTCCGTGGCGGGGGTCACATTTGGCCATCATGCTCGCTGGCTCGAATGTGGAGTTAGTGATTTCAGCTACAGAGAGCTGCTCGTGGTAGGCTTTCTCAGCACTGATAATAGGTGCATATGAGCTCAACATGAAGTGAATACGGGGGTAAGGTACCAAGTTAGTCTGGAACTCGGTAACATCCACGTTAAGGGCACCGTCAAAACGAAGGGATGCGGTAAGAGAGGAGATAACTTGAGCTATGAGCCTGTTCAAGTTTGTGTAAGTGGGTCTCTCAATATCGAGGTTACGGCGGCAGATATCGTAAATAGCTTCGTTGTCAAGCATAATAGCTACGTCGGTGTGCTCGAGGAGGGAGTGGGTCGATAACACAGAGTTGTATGGCTCCACAACAGAGGTTGAGACCTGCAGGTGCACATTTTTATTGGCGTATGCAAGAAAACTTCCCGTCCATGTCTTATAGAAAAATAATGACGTTTAGGTTGCAACCTCAACGCCATCGAGTTTCTTCCCAGCGTAAGCAGTTCATTGGTGGTAGGGTTGGAATTGTGACAATAAATGCACTCTAGGGCGTACCCAACTTTTTCGTGCACAAAATACTGATATCTGGTGGTGAGTGCTGATTCTACGATGCTTAAAAGGGCAGCCCGGACCAGCTTTACTTCTTTATCAAGCTAGGGAATTTTTTTCTGGAACCTTAATGGCTACAGCGTATGCCAACCTTGCAAACACTAAACTATTTCAGCATTAACCCTTTGTCAGGTGCGTAGACTCGATATAAGTGAATAGTTTCCTGTGAAAAACGTGAAAATACATGAAAAAACAGTACTTGCCTGTGGAGAGGGCCATGAGCAGAAGTTCAGCTTTGATTTCTTGCCATAATCTACTGAGAGTCTTTCGAGCAGAAGACAACCAAGGCCAGAGCCGGTACCTCCTCCGACAGCGTTGAACATAAGGAAACTGAGATTGTGGGTTAATTTGAGATTTTCTTTATGAGCTTTAAGAACTTGTACTTATGCACATGATAAAATTAGACAACGAAATTCAGTTTATAGCAGGCTTCATTATCTGCAGAATGGCAGAGTTTATCTAACGCAGATAGCTAGAACCGCTTTGGATGACTGACCCTTGGAGTCCAGTGCAGTTGTCTGCTAGCTTTCTGATTCTATCCAGTGACATCTCCATAATGTCCTTGCCGATCGTGTAGTGGCCTCTGGCGAAATTATTGGCGGCATCTTCCTTGCCAGAGATAAGTTGCTCTGGATGAAAGAGCTGCCTGTATGTGCCAGTTCTGACTTCATCAATGACAGTGGGCTCCAAGTCAAGAAAAACACACCTTGGTACCTGATAAGCCATTCGGGGCATGGGGATTTATTAAGCAATATGCTAATGTCAAGGAACTTAGTGAGCTGCCCACAAAATTTCATCATACACGCTTAACTGTACGAGAAATAACGATAAAGCAATTACTTTTGTTGTCCAGGCTAACTTACATGCTTTCCAGCTCCAGTTTCGGAGAAAAAGGTGTTGAACGCATCATCAGAGGCGCCGACGGCCTTTTCTGAAGGCATCTGACCGTCAGGGTGAATGCCATGTTCCAAACAGAAGAGTTCCCTGTAAAAAATTGAGCGAAATCGAAGTAACTACCTCGTCTGCTAGGTATCTGCGTGAAGAATGAGCTCTAAAAGCCATAGCACAACTCTAATTTTCAGAGCTATTTTCCTGTGGTTTTAAAGATCTTAATTTGTATCTTTTTAACTTTCATTTTAGCTGCTCGCGCCTAGAGAAGTCAAGCCTTGCAAGCAGACTTCGAAATTCCCTATTAGCGTAATCGAAGCTTTAAAAATCGCTCCAGAATATTTTTGAATATTTTCATCCTTAAAAAAATTTCATTTTTATTTTCTTCATTTTTTCGTAGGATTAAGTCCTCACCAGCAGGCATTCCCGATCTGAATACCAGCTTGACCAACGTGGATGCTAATGACCTCTCTCATTTTTGGGGTTAGGTTTTACTTTTTTGAATCATTCACCGGATCTAAAAATTATTTAGCTGTTTAGGCTTAGGCTGAAGGAAAGAATTGGAGGCATATTAAATAAAATGAGGGATAGAGTCTTCGTAAGTTTGAAGCACTTTTCTTATATGCACGTAAGAATTGTGTGCGGCCCTATTAGTTCAGGTTGAAAAAAATAGCGCCGTATCCACTAGAGCATTATTTTACAGACAGCTGATGAGATCGTAGGATACATATAGTTATTCTTTTTCAATGAGGTTATAGTTTTATAGATTAACCGCTAGTAAGTAATCCACGCATCAGCTGAAACCAGCAGTATCAGTACCTAAAATGTAGAAATATCCTATCTGGTCAAGAAAAACGTCCAATGAGGAGGAACGGTTTCTTGATTTTTAAAAGGTTATCGAGCTGCAGTACCGCCGCTAGAAATTCTGTAAATTATAAAATGTTACTGGGTTATACTTGACCACAAGAGGAACTCCACTAAGCCTTGCGTGTCCAATTCTCATAGATGACACGTGGGCACTCGCACACTCATCTCATGGTTACCGAGAGATACCATTTTGCTGTTGCAGCTGCTTGCGTACTTGATTATTTGCCGCGGGTAGTATTTAGCTAACTCGGTGAGCAGTGAGGACGCGGGGAAAGGAGACATCAGTTGTGGTGGTACTAGGCCGATCAGGTGAGCTCTGTAGGATCTGATCTAAGTTGCCAGCGAACTGTCTGCAGCGCCTCAAAGAAATGGGAAAGATTCCTGCACACGCGGAAATGACGTAAGACAGGTAGCAGGAGGGTCACTACTCCGTTTATGGGCTGCTATATATTGTAAATGAAAATTGAGCAAGCACCTAGGTTAAGACTTTACGGAGCAAGATTAAAATTTTGTAGCAGTGAATTACAGACTTTCGCGTGCGTGCTGCAAGTATAGGAAGAACATTCATACTAGCAGGATGAAGGTGAAAGCATGCGGCTGTGCGGTGGTATTAGAAGAATTTAGTCGATATTAAGCACAACCTGAGTGTTAAGCTCGCCATATCTGCCTTCACAGCAGACCTAACCTTTGCACAAGAATGAAAAACGAGACAGTAGTTTAAATAATCTTACGGGGATATCTTCAGTGATTCTCAAATTAACTTTCTGCCGCAACTAGAACACATTGTATATACTGAGTAGCACAGTGTGCGTGCTGCTTTTGCTGTGCGGTCAACGGCTTGCTTGGAGCATCCTCGGGAAGCATCTGGAATTTTTGAGCACAAGGTTGAGCAATGCTTTAAAAGGTTCCTTTGTGGGTACAAGAAATACCGCTGATTCAGCCGCATCCGCACATTACACATTTTTCACTAATTTTTTTGCCTGCCACAATCATTCAACCTACCATTCTTTCTTTCCGGTAACTCCCAATCTACTACATCAGGGGCTGTTGGCGCAGTTATCTATACAAATTAGGAAGGCCCCGTAGCAGTCACTTACCTCAGAATTATAATTGGGTAAGTGGGTAGCTAGCAGCGATCTTACCTGAGAATCATAGACTGCCAGTCTGGTATGCTCCAGAAGATGCAAATTTTGTTACCACTTATTTAAGATAATGTAAGTATCGGATCCTTCTTTCTAGCAACGATTGTTAGAACTAAAAGCTATATATGCCGAGAACTAAATCTAGTGTCAAGAATTGATTCTCCTTTTACAAAACGATGGCTAAATATACAAGCTATTTTCGCCGAGGAAGTTTACTGTGACGCAGCATATCCAGACAATCAAATCGCACTAGCAGACCCCTGCAAATACTTTAGTATCTTTCGACCAGCTGAGTACCTTGGATGTCGCTAAGGCACTAAGACCAGTAGGAAGCTTTGAAATGTTTTTTCACACGTTACACATTTTTGAAAAAAAAGCATTAGTCACTCCATATGCCACTTTTTTTTGTTTTGCATGTATTTTGCACGCAAGGTATGATGAGTACTTGGCATCAACGTTTTCAGGCATGGCCCTATCGGATAATACTTTGCGCTCTGTGAACCGCCAAGTGCATCACGTCATACGCGTTAACTTATTTTTCCTCTTTTCAGATTATTATCTCAAGTAACCCCTAGAGAATAGACGTATTGGATATTAGTATATATTCAGATAAAAAACTAAAAGTGCAAACATTGAAATTCTTAACAAAACGAACAATTAAAAGGATCAAATCGTAAGATCTATTATAATAAAACTGGATAAAAATGCTACGAAATTTTCTTTTGTAATACCCCAAACTTCATTCCGAAGTGTTTCATAGCACGAATAAAGTACGGATTTCAGGAAGATCTTACGCTAAGATTGCAACCGGCTACTTTAAAGTAATATAATGTGGTTGCAGCTTAGGTGACTAGCAAATTAGAAACCTGTCATAAGCTTCAATGCTTAGCACAAAACTCTTTTAAAGCTAAAAATAGGGGGTTGATTATCTCAGTAAGGCTTCTCTGCATAAACCAGCCCGTTAGCTCAGTATTCAGCTGTAATCAAAGGTGCTGAACATGAGATTGGTTTGAATAGTATTTCTAACGTTAGGCTCAGCTCCTGCTGTACGATTCATTTAAAAAGCCACTCTTCAAGCAGCTAGTAGAAATAGAACACCTTCATATACAGCATTAATATTAAGGGTTGTTCAAGCGAATGAGATTCAAGAATAAAGTGAATATAAATCCTTTTAGCTCAGGAGCTGCTAATTAAATGATGCAACCTTCAAGTCTGCTATAGAGAAAGCAGCTATATTGAACGGCTCCATAATCTGTATTTTCCAGATAACACATCTTTCTGTACACGTATATACAACTTGTCTACCGTGTTGCCGGTGGATGATACTTTTATACTTTCTTCATCTATTTCTGCCCCAGATAGAGTTGAATTTGAGGTGCAAAAATATACTTCAGCCGGAATTCTAGTATTTTCTGCATCAGACAGTGACGCTTGGTCAGCTGAATCCGAGGACAAGCTGGTTCCTGTACGAAAAGATAATCAAGGTCACGCTTAACAACGAGGAAAATATTTCAGAAAGCATGCTTTAACACAGATGCTCAAGCTTGCACATACTCGCATTCCCTTAAACCAACAGCAAATCATCCCGCTAAAAATTGAGATGCAGTAGAAAGTTTATTATAGTGCATAATCTGTAGTGCTTGAATTATCTAAATTTAGTGTGGTCAAAAAAGAGCTTGCCTTTTCTCCATATGCTACTCGTTATAAATTCTGGAATTCGCTGAGAAGAGGAGAGTAAAAAAGAAAAAGCGAAACTGTTACCAAGAAATGAAGAAATAAAAAAAAAAACCAGAAAAATAGAGAAAAGTGAAATTGAAACTTTGAATTCATGTGAACTATAGGAAACTTTATTTACCAAAAATTGTATCGAAAAAAAGTATCAAAATTTCCTTGTCATCACGCTCAAAGATGACTATGAAGCTATACCAGCATTAGGAAAAAAGTTCCCTAAGTGGTTTTTTCTTGCTTACTTTAAAATTTATCCTTCCTGACAAGAATGCTTTGAAGGCATCATTGGAGTTTCCCTCTAAAACAAAATTATCGGTTTAAAATTTTCATGAATATTAGTTGTGGAAAGCATTACAGTCCATCGTAGCAAGAAAAAAACTGCATTTTCGATTAACTCAAATTTGACTGTTTGAAGTTTAGGAATGAAATGGCAGTAAGCACATACTTTGAAAAAGCTGGGTCGGGATTATTTTTCTTGGAAGTGTCCAAATTAGAGCTGCTTTTTTCTCATCTTGCGTGATAGTCCCCTGAATAAATATGATTTCAAAATATCCATTCCAGTATGCCAAACGTACATATGAACCAATAAAAAAGGGGTTTTCATTTGAACGAATTTTTTTAGAAAAAATTCTGCTCCATATTTTATTTTGGAGAAGTAGTGAAGTATATCGGATAATCAAAACATTTTAAAAGGCTAGGTGTCAAAAAAAAACTATGATAACCAATTTATCACCCCAAGTCTACCTGTGAGCACTTAACATTTTTTTCCAAAAGATTTCTTCCCTCATCATCACCGAATGGAAGCCTTACGGCTAACTTTGTCAATCCTGGGGCCACTGCTGGGTGAATCAGGATTTCCAACTTTATCTCGATAGCTGAAAGGCTATTGATATTTAAATAATAAACCCCTGCGGCAATTCGGTGCATGAAGCAATTTGTATCCAATGTGAAGGAAACGAACAAAATGTGTCTTTTTATTGATCTTTAAAAAACTTACAACCCAAAAAAGAGTTTGTTTGCAGACAATAGAAATATATGGAAGATCAAAGTACGGATCAAGCGAAGCAAAAATTGGTAATCAAATTTTTTTTCTAGCTGCATCTACATACCCGGAAGTTCATTTGCCTTTCTCTACCATCTTATTAATTATATTATATCGAAAAGCTATAAATTAAAAACTTCGCAAGACATAGGGAAATTATTCATGTTGAAGTACTTTACCTGTCACAGGCATGAATGGTAATGAGAAAAAAGAGTATTTCACCAAGCAAAATGGTAAGCTTGGAATGTTGCAAGATACAAGATATTTCGCCTTTGAAGAAACCGAGGGGATTGGGTCCTGGAGCCTATAAGTAAATTATAAAATAATCGAGTAAAGCAGCCCATAAAATTCCCTACAGCATGTCAAGCACCAGGTTTTACTACCTATTAGATAGTCTTGCAGAAGGATGCGCAGAGATATCTGTCTGGATACTATCATCTGTATATATCTTGAATGGTACAAGGATAGCAGAAGCGCTCTCAATGCCGCTGAAGCAGTAAATATTTCCCTGCGTTTTCAAGAAAAATAGGGTATTCAGCTTAAAAGTAGTTATTATGAGGCCAGGGTAAGTAAAGCATTTGGCTCCAAAATATGGCTTTTTCGTCTTCTATACCAAGTATGTTCAGATATGCAAAACCTGAAAGGCTTCAGCTCACACTTGAGTTAAAGAAAGTAGTAATACCTGGATATCTGATTTTCTTCAAGAATGATGAACTACCAAAATTGCTTTAGCTAATAGCATTCAACTATGATTAAATGGCTTTCATCCTGTCTAAAAGCTCCATAACGGCCTATTGGCTTGCATTCTAATGAGCTGATTTAAGAAAGCACACTAGAAGCAGTGAAAACTTTGACTGGTAATTGCGTTTATAGCAGTATCGAAAGCGACACAGTAAAATTTACATATCATAATGGCGAGGATGATATCCAATAACTACAGTAAAACTGGATAATATGCCATAATCAGAGCATTATCTCTATGCTATGGTACGATTAAACTTTTGAAACTGAATTTATTTTTGACTGGTAAAGCATAATTGAACTTTGGACCAGCACGAGAAGATGGAAGAATTACGGGCTGCAAGCATTTTTATGAAAAGCAAGAAATATTAAAAGCCTAGTTGGCTGCCTAACAAAAGCCAAGGCAAAAAAATATCTACTCCATATCAAAATTGTCAAAAAAACAGATAAAGCTGACCTGCAAAAACACTTCTTCCGGCGTTCCATCTCCATAGGAGGAGTAATGCAGACTTTCTACTATGTTCAAATATAGAGAACTGCTGCTCTTATTCCTAAGGCAAAAAATTTCGCAAAAATTGCTTTCGTAGAGGGAGAGCGAATTGCATGGAAAAAGCTTCATACAAACTGTCTGTATAGCGTAGATAAGAGGATTTCCTTACAATAATATTAGCACAGTAAAAGTCCATCAAACAGAGATGTGACCTGCTTTCTCTGAACCAGAGATATAAAGCTCTGAATAAATAAACACGCTAATACTGGTGGCTGCTAGTCATGGTTGATTGTGATACCAATAGCAACTATTTTCTTTAGTAATCAGCGTAAAAAAATAATAAAATGCTCCTCACCTTTTTTTTTGCAATAATTACTAATCGCAGGGAGGTACGCAACAAATTAAAAAAGCTTTTAAGACTCGCATATAGCTGTCAAAATTTTAAAAACACTGTCGTGCTACTTTAGTCAAATTTAGAAAAAATATTCGTAACTAGCAGATTAAATGGCCTGCCAAAACTTGAGGGAATTAAACTGCTTTGATGATCAAAAAATGAATAACAGAGCTGCTCAAAAGTGGCTGAAGTACTCGCAGCCTATGCAGTGCATCAGGAAATGCACTATATTCATTTTACCTCTACCAAGATAAACTTGTGCTTTAATGCAGATTTTCGAGAAAAGAAGCACGATGTGCTACAGCATTGGTGCGAATAAGACCAAAATCTTCTAGAAATTCAAAAATTGTACTTAGGCGTGCTCAGCATAAAATTTCTGTGTGCTAATTCCATGAAGATTATACATTCTAAGCAAGAAATGTGCAAAAAAAACATTAAATAGCCTTTATAAAACGGAAAAAAGTAGCATTAAAACTGAAAGGCTCGTCATATGTTTTCGTGGACTTGGGATTCCGTAGTTGACACATTTCCCCCACAGAAATTAAGTTTATTCTTCACGCAGTAACTCATAATATTATTATTTTCTTCCTTTATCTAAGAGCATTTACTATTATACTCCCAACTATAGTATCAAACACTTCAGAATCTTCTATTTAATACAAAAAAATTGAAAATTCTACGGTTTTATGAAACGAAGTAATCCTCCAATAAATGTTTTTTCACGTGCCTTTTTTCTTGGCCGATCAATGAAGCATCTTTACCCTCTCTTTGGGATGTGATGTCACAGCTATCATCCATTTCGGTGCTAATTATACTTCCACGGCCAGCATCATCAAAGCGCCTCATTGCTTCACATCCCCAGCTGCTCTCAAAATTCCTGCATTCTTTGTATGCTAATCGGTTATAAAATTTAAAGATTTGCGCCATGAACGCTTCTTTAATGGGAAGAACAGGTTCATATAGGGAGAGCCCTTTGAGAGGAGGGTTTTTCTCTGAATTTAGCTCAGAGCTATCTCCTTCATGCTTACTTTCCAAAGAAAATGTTTTTTTCGGGGATGATAAGTGGGCATCAAGAATGCTTAAAAATTCACAAGGCGAATCAGCGATCTTAGGAGGTTCTAGCGGTTCAATTATCCTTTGCTCCTCTTGAGCTAAATTGTATTTGAGTGGGTAATTAATGTCGTGAGAAACATTGCTTTCTAAAGCTTTCGCAGCAGCATAGGAAGACTGAATAGCTGAATTTACTGTAACCGGTTCTTTAAGGTCAAAATGATGAATCTCACCGGCCTTTTCTTGATCTGAGATTGATACTAACTGCTTTTCCACTTCAGAAGAAGAAATATCTTTGCGCACATAATCTGATATCCTGTCCCAAGTTGATAATATCTCTTGAATCCCCAGAAAACTCTCCTTCGGATAACCTTCAAGGGTTTCTGAACTATGTTCGTCATCGCTAGAATCTGAATCTGTTACCTGAAGAAACATTGAAAAATGCTTGCCAGGAGCTTTATAGGCAGATGAAATTGCAACACCTCATCCATTGTCTGCCATTTATACAGGTTTATGCTCGTGGAGCATCAAGTATTAGAGAGAAGGCTATACAGCAAAGAAGCATAGAACTTACAATACTCACCAACTTAAAAAAATAAAAATTCCACAAAGGTTATGAGACACTCAAAACAATTTAAACAAAAACTAGGCAAAAGCTCAACGTCTGATTCTTACCGAAGAAAAGCAGTAATCGCCAGACTGAGTTTTTAATGAGTGTTGAAATGCTAATATGCTACTTTTATCCGTAATAATTGGTCGACCAAAAGGCATAGCAAACCTTAAATATACGTGCATTTCCCTCAAGCATACTGCATCACTGTGTATCAACATGAAAGCCTTAAGTTGAGCGTAAATCTCACGCAATAACTCAAACGCAGCTGTAAACTCAGGATGATAAAAAGCTTCTTCATCTTCAATTTTTCCTTTGCTGTGACCACTTTCAATAAGCGATTCACATGAAAGGGATTTCCCTAGCAGTATTGATAATAAGCAGAAATCATTTTCTACTAGGTAGATAACAGGATAAAGGCAGTGAAAATTCCCTTCGGAAATCTTGAGATTCTCAGCAGGGCATGAAAAATCAGCGTGGCTTTTCTCTTGCTCTTCATAAAGCCTACAGAAAAAAACGGGGAAAAAGTATCTCCAAAATAAATGATAAGGAAGCAGTGCTGAGCTATATTAAACTTGATATTTACATCTAGAAATAATTGAAGCATAGTAATACCCTCTTTTCATAGTATTTTCCATCTTTTTCTCAGAATGCTTGTTGCTTGATCATATTTTGCTACTTTTTTGAAATTGGGAACAAAGCTTACCTAAGTTCCTGTGGATATTCCTCCTTATTCTTGTTAAATTGATCTTGGATGTATGAGGTTTTCTAAAAGCGAAAAAAGCGAAAAAGTCGCCTCCGATGTTTTTCTAACCCAAACCTAATTACTACGCGAATAACACTAAAAACAAGCAGTGCATAGCGTGAGGCAAATTTCGAATAAAAACTTTCTCTTCCATATTGGGCAAGACGTTGTAAGCCAAGAGAATCATGTGTGGATGGAAAGTTTTTCAGCTCCATCTGGGATTACCCAAGACTCTAATCAATTTACTCGCGCATTCTTCCATTTGGAGGGAAGCACAATTACATTGATTTTTTCTCCAAAAAGAGCACTGTGAAATAATTAACGAATGCTGGTTTAGCGGATAATTTTTTCTAGTCCCATATTTTTGGTTACAAGCATTCTAAAGAGGTTATATACTGCTTTGGTGACACCCTTCCAAAGTTCTTTCGTGCATATTCACTTTTTTTTTCCACAAAATCGGCTTTTTTATGTACAAGAGAATGGGGATAATCCTCTCTTGTTTCCATGCTTTATCAGTCTATAAAAGAGTACATGCCAGCATGGCACGCTTTACGTTGGAAAGACTGCATCGCTTCCTAAGCCAGGAACTTATTCGTATAATCAGCTGAACCTGGTACAAATATTTCGTATCAGCTAAAAATCTTTTTTAAGTGGGCGCGTCTTGATAACTATGCGTTATATACAAGCAAAGACACTTGGCAACCTGCGTTTACCTCTGTGCTTCGCTAAATTATCATAAAATCATTGTGTCTCCGGGTTTTATACCTGACCTCAGCAAGGGTATCTACATGTTAATAAATTTATACATGTTTATATAACTAAAAAAATATGGTGATAAGTTTGGGGAACTTTCTCCTACAAGAATATTTAGAATAGCTTACCTCTGGTACCTGCAGTGCTAAAATAGGATAGTAACCGGCAGATACTTGATTGAAATTCCAAAGGCCTTTTTTATCATGCGGGCTCGAGAAATTCCCAGTGGGGCTTGCATCCTGGACTGCATCTTCATCTTGTACGTTGGACTCAAAGGCTTTTGATAGTAACTGGGCTATGACCAACTTTAGTATCTCATCCTCAGAAGGAATAGGAACATATTTTTTTCCCTGCAAAAGTGCACAAAGTATTGTGAGCGAGTGACTGGGATTTTTTCTGTTGGACAAGAGGTCGTCCACATGGACAGAAACTATCGGGACTAGCCCGTTGCACGCAACTACAGAAGTGGGATCACTGATGAATGTCTAGTTAGTACTGACTACATTTTTTCCTTAAAAATTGTTTTTACAAGCTTTTTGCCTGTAATTTTGGAGACCTGTATAATCCGGCAGCGTTGCTCCACCGTGGGGTAGCGCTTGGAGAGAAAAATTGACCAGTCACCCGTCTCTCCATCGTCGATTTTATGAAAAATCCAGAGGGACCTCAGCGCTAGCATTTCTTCAAGGGAAAAAATAATTTTTTTTGGGTAGAAGGGAGAAGATAAATTATTTCTGTGTGCGCGCCGCTATTAGCTCATCCATCTGCACTGTGCTGCCAATGCTGTATGACAACAAATAAACTATTGTTACCAAAGTATCGATAAAAAAATGGGTTATCATGACGTTGGCCTTTGGCATTTTTTTAAGCCTTGCGGTTGTACCACTAGATGATTCGCCGAAAAGCCCGAGCTTTCTAGCGCTTTAAGAAATAAATATTCTCTTCCTCCTCAGCTTGATTGCTGCTTCCTAATTTAATTTCTGCGGCACGAGATACAATGCACCTTCCACTAGTGCGCGAATACTTTGCAGTCTTATGCTGCGTACCTTACCTGAAGATTCGATGAAACATGGCAAAAGCTTAGAAAACTCAGGCAAAAATTGCAAGCTTATAGCTCAGTTTCGAGGGCGAGCAGGTACTGTGAAGCGGAAAAAGAAAATAGTAAAAAAATTATTACTTGAAATTAGCCAGATTTAGATGCTAGCACACTTATAAAAGTGAATTTTTTAAATCTCCATAAAAGTTTTGTTTAAAGCATCTCCACATTTAAGCAGCAATGTACACAAGGCAAGCAACATACGAACAAGTGGCACACATTCTCATTAGGTACTGAATGCTAATAGAAGCAGAAATGACATTATTTCGCTTTCCCCTCTAAACCCTACCACTCGCTGAATCAACATTAATTGAATATTCGACAAAAACACTGCTTTATTGGGGTCAAACACCCCACTGATGGTTCTGCTTGTTTGATAGACATAAAGCAATGCCATTAGAGAGCGCATTTTCGATAAACCAGCAGCTTATACTTGCAAAGTTCATTGTATGTGTAAAAAAAATAGTACTCCAACACGAGTGCTGCTAATGATGTAGAGTAGCTACTCCGCGTATTATTGTTTATTCAGAAGTTTAGAGCTAGTAATCATCAAGCGTTAGTCCAGTCACTACTTCTCTTTTCTAATTATAATCTACAAGTTAGCCAATATATGCCTAGTGTGTATGCGATTTCAGAGATTTCTTCTGCTGCTAGCCTACAATTTAAGAACTTTGGAAAATCTTGCACTTGTAACATCATTTCTTTAAAAGTAAACGTCTCTTTCTGATACCGGCTTTTAACTTTCAATAACGCTTAACCGTGAGCGCCATCACCTGAATGCAGCTGCTTCCTGTAGCCATATGAGATTGAATCTTTGCGAGTATCATTCGCAAGTTTCCGGAAAAATAGAGTGCGAGAATTTATGTTTGCCCAAGTATATACTCAAGAAATATTGTCTACTTGGATTTGAGAATCCTCAAGCTCCCAGATATTGAAGCTGATATATAAGGGTTATTGTAATTACGCCGTATAGCTCCACCAATTACTAGTATAAGGGCCTTCTTTTGGGATCTCCTGAGCCAGCTATATAGCTTTACCAATTGCTAGTAAGAAGCTCTCTTTATGATCTCCTAAGTGAGTTGTATAGCTCTACCAATTACTAGTATAAGGGCCTTCCTTTAAAAACCTCCTATGCAAGTTCTATTGCTTTATCAGCAACTGCTAATTAGCTCCCTTTAAAGATCTCCTAAGTGAGCTGTATAGCTTCACCAATAACTACTAAGAAGCTTCCAGTCTGGTAGACTTTTGAAGATATTCTTTCTTCTTCTTGAATAGTAAAGCTTGCTTCTTTGTTTCCTGTTTCTGTTAACAATGTATTTCCCAAGGCGGTTGAGCACACAAGTTATTTCGCTTAAGCTCAACAGCTCGCTCCATGGCTGGCTTCTTCAAAGTTTTCCCGCTTGTTAAGCTGTGCCAGAAAGATTTACACACTCCCTGCCATCGTCTTCCATAGCATCTCAGTAGTCAGCTTCCCCACAAGTCAAAAATTTGGATTTGCTAAACTAATAAGCTTCTTCAAAACTTAAATCTAGATTTAATGAACCACTCAGCGTCTTCACGACTGAAGTCTAAATTTACTCAACTAGTGTACTTCCTTCCCAAAACTCAAAAATTTAACTCAAATGATCACTTTATAAGATGATTATAACTTTTATTTTAAGCATCCTATTCTCTGTTACCTACAGCTACTGAGGTACCATACTTTTTTTGTTGTTTTATACGAAGTAAATTTACCCATGAAGCCCCATCTTCATTGTCCGTCACTAGGAAAGTGGCTGAAATAGAATATCCCAGCCAAACCTCTACTTTTCTAGTGAGAGAGGATCTGCATGAATGAAATGAAGTATCTTTCCTCTCCCGTTGTTCTTCTCTTCGTTCTCCTTCCTCTTCTACTACATCATGAGGCTCAGTGTCACCTCCATGGCATCGCTCCAGACTCTTTTTGGACCGGAAAAATTGGTGTTGAGGGTAGTCTCCCGTCTGCTTTGAAGCAGGATAGCAGCTTAAGGAGATTATGGAATGGATGTGATCAAGCAAGGGAGCTCAAAATTGCTGGTAATTCCAAGCATAGGCAAGCTCCATTGCTGGCCTTGTTTCATCAAAGAGCCGGTAAGATGGATGCTGGTAATCGCCTGATTTCCTCAATTTTTCCAATTAATTTCAGCTACAAAGAGGGTGGATGCTCTCAGAAACGCAATGAAGGCGATGATATAATAATAAGCAGCAAGCAGTGGTCAAATTCGTTAGTCTTCTCCTGTCAAGGTGGTGGCAATGCATGCACTACTGGTGCCATTTTTCATCGTGGGAAAGTTGGGGATCGATCACAACTTGATGCTCTTGTGACTGCAATGATACCACCACCAAGTTCTGGAAGTTCATCTACTTCTTCATCTGTGGAAAGAACAACAGGAAAGAATAGTATACCATTATCCACGATAAAGCAGAAGCTGTCGCAACGTGGGAAAGCAAATAGCAGGATACTTAAGGTGCAGGCAGGAGAGGGCTTATGTTTTGTGCTGCATCACATTTTGAATTTGCTAGAATTTGCTGCTGCATGACGTGTTTCTTTGTGATATTATGTACTATATGATACGTTCAATCTTGGTGAATGCTAAAGTGAAGTCATTTTCATGAAGAACTAGGCAGAGTGAAGTTGCTCGATGCATTATTAGCAGACATTTGATATGTTTGGAAGATTAAGTTTGGCTATATACACGAGATTGGATATTTTTGAGTCTACTGGCTACGTGATTTAGCTCTCGCGCACTGTTTCAAACTATTCTCAAGAATGGCTCCTAGTATCTTCTTCCAAACGAATCAGTTAGGTTTAATGTATTACTTCCGAGCATTTCTCCTTTAAAAGAAAAAGACTTATTGGGTTTTTGATGTTTTTTGGCATTTTTTCATATTCTTTTTCAGGAACTTGAAGATTTCTGCCGAAATCCTCCCCCTAATTGTAGAGTAGAGGTTAACCCACGAAATGTGCGAGAGTGGATAGTATCAGTTACAGGTGTAAACGGGACCATCTATGAAGGTGAAAGGTATTACCTTAAGATTATCTTTCCTTCTGACTATCCTTTTAAGCCTCCAAGTGTTTTTTTCCTACCTCCAGGTATGAATCCTTGTGATTTTGGTGTAAATTTTTGTGATGATGTACATAAACTGCGTGAATAGTAAATTAAATATAATAGCCCTCAAAAGTGGCATCTATTTCACTTAAGAAAATTATATGATAGTGAAGGAGCTGCTCTTTCACCTGAAAATTCTGATGCAATTACAAAACTCGCTGCTTAACTCTTTGATTTACTCCGTAGTTTTTTTAGAAATTTTTTTCCACATCCTTCATTTATGCTTTTCTGTGTATCTTTTGACCTCAATATCCCTTCCTCCTGTAGTTTTCTTCTGCTTTCCAGCCTTTTTTCATGATTTGGATGGTTTTCGCATTTCCAGCACTTCATTAAAGTTTGCTCATACACTTTTGAACAATTTTACCATGAGTTATTTTCTTTGATTACGGAATGGTTAACCCCTTCAAAACGCCAATGTCCTCATTTTCGGCTGCTCAGTTTCATTTTTCCGATAGCAGTTTGCATAGATTGAAAAGCTGCTTTCTTTTTAGACATTTGCATTACCCTTGGCTTCAGCTGTACGCTTTTTCGCACCTGAAAGGTGTTTCATATTGCTTTTTTGCCTCTTTTTTACCTGTCTAAGCCGTGAATATACAGTAAAACTGTGCTGCCTTTCAGAATGAGTCAATTTCATGAATTATCGTATGAAAGGTTTGCTTATTTGTAGCTTTATTTTAACCGAAATACTAAGGAATCAGTATGAATTCCCGATCCAGCTTTGTTTGGATAAGGATGCTACAGTAAAGTGTTTTTTTCTGAAGAAATTTTACCATCGTTAAAACTGCTGAATAATGTTGATTACTGCAGCCCCCAGACATCCTCATATATACTCCAATGGTGATATATGCCTTAATTTGTTGGGCAACGACTGGAAACCAAGTATTAGGATGAGCTCTGTGGTAGTTGCCATCTTATCTATGATGTCTAGTGCAAAAGAAAAGAAACTCCCAATGGATAATATTTCATGTATGTTTCTTAGACACTTTAAATTTAGTTTTTTGGCGTATTCTAGGCATTTTTGCCTGCTATTCCATGTGAAGATTCGTCTAAATGTTGGCTTGAGTGTGTTTTTTTCCTTATTATCTTTTGATTTTTTGATAATACGTACTCGTTTTGGTTTATACTTTATAAATTTGATGCTTTCTCTGAATAAGGATTTTTCAGCCCGAATTAAATGATTTTTCTGCTCTCCTTCACAGTACTTATGAGTAAGGTTATCTATTGAGTAGGACATTTTTTATCGTCTATACGTCAAGTCCAAAATCTTTCTTGGTGCCTTTGATGTATATAGTTTTTGCGATTCTCGTGGTGGTGGAACTTTTTATGCTTTTTTTATGGAATGCGCTACGATTGGCATTTGATGTTTTTTCAGCTTTGCGAATTCGCCGCTTGCAGTAGTCACCGGAGATGGCACTGATTTGCATTTTGCTAATAAATTTGTTTTTTCAGTATCCGACACTAAGGCGGGTAACAATCAAGGTAACTTTATGTATCATGACGAGAATTGCTAGCGAAAAAAGGGGAAATCTCCTTATCTTCATGGCATAGAAGCCATAGCGACTGGAGGGAGCTTTATCAAGAAGGGAGGATAAAACAAGCACTTCATGGCGGTTCGTCGTCTCGAAATTATAACAAAAAAAGGCTCTAAATCTCCTCATCTTTGCGGCATAGAAGCCATAGCGACTGGAGGGAGCTTTATCCCTAAAGCATGGCAAAACAAGTTTTACGTGACGGTTTCACACTTCGAATGAACTTCAAAGTATTGTTGTTTATTAGGGTTATACTGAGCCTTAATCATGGTTGTTGTTGTTGTTGTTGTATGTGCGCATGTTTCTTCGGGCAGTTTCTCATGGCGAAAAATTTGGAAGAAATGCTTCACTTCAATGTAATTTCTAGGGTTTATGTACTGCATTTTTGGGCTTTGCAAGCAGCTGCGTAAATGCAAGTATAATTGCTTCAATTTTGTTTCGGTCAACGTTGTATCATGCTCTGATAGGCAATCTTCTTTTGATGATTCTTTGCTGCTAGCCAAATATATAAGCTAGAGTTTTGTTTGTTTTCTCCTCCTTTAATCGCAACAATAAGATGAATTTCTTGGATATTTGTTTGTGAATCAAGAAGCTTGCAAAACGAATGAAGTTTACGCTTCTGAAGGCGCCTTGATTGCAGCTGCACTAAATTTAAGGTATTTTGGTGAAAATTTTCTTCAGAATGCCATTTTTTTGGGGACTTTAGGCGAGAAAACATGTAAAGTTCAACGCTGTAATGTTAAGTGCAACTCGAAAATTATTGATTTGAAGCTCTGAGAATTGTCGAGATGCAGTCTACACTTTTTGCGTTATTTTTTTATCTGCGATTTCCGCTCCTAAGCTTGCTGAGGTGGAAATGGGGGTGTTAATAGCTAGGAAAAAGCTAAAATGCTTTGGTATCAAAATTTTAGGGAAATGTTGATATTTTTTATCGCATGCGATGCGATTTTCAATTTTTTGATTAGCTGCCTGAAACAATCAGCTTATATTGGCAGAAAACTAAAGGCAGAATACAAATTCGAAGCAGAAAATCAGCCTAAAATGTATGAAATTTGTGCTTTATGGCTTGCAGCTCTTCTTCCTATCTTATCAGGTTAAGAAGGATGTTTTTTGCCTTTTCTTGGTCTCATCACCAGTTGAAAGACGCTTTGTTTCAATCAGCGTGCTTGACTTGCGATTTATGCGCGGTATAGGATGTCTGCGTATTCGCTCTCCTATGCTTTCTATAGTGTTGCTGACTTGTTGATGTTCTCTCTCTCTCTGATGTTTGCTTCCCTTAATATTATCAGTTTATTCCAATGGATCATGCCAAGTCTTTAGAAAGATATATGTGTGTGGGAGGATGCCAAGTCTTCATAGTAATCTACGTATGCAAGCACGGCAAGTCTTCATAACAATCCCTGTGTGTGTGAGTTTTGAGAATACTCGTAGGGTATACACATGCTTTAGGTTCTCGGTAAATCCCGGCTAAGGTATGACTAAACTTCCGGTGAATCTAACAACACACATCATATACACACCACCCTCCCTCTCAGGGTGGACATGTCTCTCTTCCACCTTTGAAGAGAATAAGATCGACATTTTTTGTTCATTCAATGTTTTTTTGAGAGGATCTTGAGGTTTTACTCAGTTATTTAATTAGGAGAGAACATACTACTATTTCCTTCATAGCTTCATCTCATTTAACTTTCAAACTACAAAAGTAAGTTTCCATTAACTTAAACTTGAATGTCCAGTTTTTCCTCTACATTTCCACAGTGATTGCTTTTTTCGCCGCCTTAATAAGAATATTAAAAAAATAATGTCAAAACACCTGATTTTGATGAAGTAATAGGAAAATATGGTGTGTGGATAGCATTAGAGCAGCAAATTGTTTTCGTCTAAATGACTGCTTTGAGCTTCTCTCATTATACACACAGTTTGAAAAAAATGGGCATTGCTCAACGCCGCGGATTTCATTGAATCCACATAAAAACTGGTGGAAAAAAAAAAGCCTTGAAGTTTCTATGGAGATGTATGTTGTGGTGTATCAATTTTAGGAGGAGGATGAATAAGCTGCATACTCGAGGCTTTGAAGTATTTTATCGCTTTGTGCTACTACTGCTTTAAGAAAGATCAGCGTATGTATAGAATGAAGTGAAAAAACTCGAATATTTTTCGCTTTTTTCACGGAAGTATGTTCAATTGGGTGAAAATTTTTGGTTAGTTAAGCAGCCAAACTTTGAGTGAAGATGAAGACAAGCACTTTTTATATGTGCTGGATGTTTCGGTCTTTCTATAGACCCCCTCACTTAGGTGTAACCGTAATAAAGTTGCTAAGTCTGAGCTTTGCATAAATCATAAAAAATAGCAAAAGATCCTCAGATAATGTTTTTATTATGAAAGCAAGATATTTCAGCTTCCTTCATCATTCTTTTCAAACTCCAGGGGTAGAGCGAGAGGAGAGTAGTATAATCTCCAGCGCTTTCTGAGAGCAGCAATCTTCAGCGCTTTTCCTTAGAAACTAGCCTTCTTGCGACTGCCTGGTATTTCTTGGAGTATCCGCAGCTAGCTTTATACTTTTTGCTCTCGTAGAAACCATATAGGATTGGCGCATGTCTTCGTAGCTGACGTGATGGAATTCCCAAAAAAGCTCATTTGCGCAACAGAAGCATCAATTTTTGCCTTTCATTTTATGCTGTGAGAAAGAAATTCGGAAGAAAACGATATTATGCAAACTTCTGAACTTATAAACTACGTTATACAAAATAATAATGAAAAATCCCTTGGACCTCAAGTGAATACAGTCGTTGAACCCGCGAAGTATTCTACTGCATAATTTAAAGGATAAGTTTGGAATGTTTTGTTCCGAATTTTCAGCTACTTACGCCAAATCTGGTAGGTTTTCCCGAGATCTTCCTACTAGCGGCTCCAAATCTAACTTTCCTTCCCCAAATATTCTTACAAAATACCATAAAAATAAGTTAAACTATAAAATTATATAAAACCAGCTAAAAAATAAATTATAGAAACATATATATTTTCTTTTAAAAAACAAAAAAATCCTTATATTTTCACAGGATTTCTTTTGCATACAATTTAGCAGCAATTTTATAAATACCCAGTAACCCCAGCTTATAGCTTTGTAAAGTTTCCATTCCACTCTACACATTTTCCTTCAACTTCATTGCTAGTTGCTCTCAGCTGCTACAATTTTGACTTGGTAAAGCATTCTGCGGAGGAAGATAAAAAGCAAACACATAAATCCGGTATTTATATGTGCCGCTATCGCCACACCGCATACACTCCACCTACAGAGATAAACGCTCACAATCCAACAGAGAGGCAAATGCACACACACACGCGCACGCCCACACACACACACACGCACACACTCACACGCACACGCACGTACGCACACTCAACGGGGAAAATAGCTAGAGAACCACACTATAGGCCATCGACGCTATTCAAGGTGTGAAACATAACCCGCCGGCCGAGCGTACGCACAGCCCAATTTGGCTTCGTAGAATCCAAGAAAACAGGCTGCACGTGTTTCATAAACTAAAAGCATCTAAACATCATTCCCTCTCCATAAAGCTCCTTTTTCATCGTCAAGATACCCACAAAGTGAAGAAAATATAAAAGTTACTGCTTTATTGAGTGTTATTGTCTCGGTAAGATGTAACAAAAAATACTTCTGTGTATATTATCTTGTTGCTTTCCTCCTGAAAAGATCCGTTTCTTGAACCCGACCTGATTGCTTTTCATTGCTCTAATTCTGCAAATGAAGGCTCCTGCGTATCACCGGGACATCTTGGTTTTGGTGATATTTTTGCGGGTTTTTTCGTATGAAGAACAGCGGAAAAGTTCTTTTCATTACAAAAAAGCCTCTTTGCTTGAATGTTTTGTGCCTGTTACGGCTAAATCTTCACTTTGGTGATGTTTTTATTGTTTTCATAAGAAGAACAGCGGAAAAGTTTTCTTCATCACAAAAAAGCCTCTTTTTTTAACTTTTCTATGCCTCTCACCGCGAAATTCGCAGAAAACCGTAAAAGAAGTTTTGCATTTACGGAGCAAGTAAAGAGGCTAGCCTGCTGCCTTTTCAGACTTGTCAAAATGCGCCAAATTCCCACGTTTTTTGCCTTTTCACAAGTTTTAATGAATGATCTGTCTCTAGTTTTTTCCCGTCTTAAAAGCTAGGAATAGAATATTTCACGGTTTTTCTTCATTTCCACTTACTTTTGTTTTGCTACTCCCTGGTGTGTAGATGGTTTCTAGGCTTTCCGAAAAGTCGAACTATTGTTTATGAAGTTTTTTTGGGTGTCTCCTGCGTCATCTTGCAAGTTGCTTTGTGATTTTCTTAGGAAAAATTAGCATTCAGTAGGGTTGAAGTGCTGCTAGTCTAGGTACTCTCTGGAAAGCAGTTTATTCAATTTGTGTGTTCTCTTGGTGATGAATGTGTGTACTTGCAAAGCACACGGTGGTGAATCTTCGTACAATTTGGTTGTGCTTTTTTTTCCTTCTCTGAGCCTTGTGTGAGGTCATAAAGACGAGACTCCTTTTTCGCTATTTGCTCATCGATCTCTTTCTTACCCTCTTCTTTGGAAGCTTGCACACCACCCTCACTGTGTGCTCCTTTCTCATATTTTCTTACTTTTATGCGAGTGTTCCACTCAGAAATGCGCCATTTTTCAACCCAAGGTGGTGCAAATTCTCTGCGAAACGCGCAGAAAGACTTTCCTCCTTGTTGAGCGAGGTTTTCTTCATGTTTTGCCAGCCTTTCCGACATGTTATACGTATAAAACCACAAGTGCTCTGATTTGATGAATTTTCTAATGTAATTTCACCATCTGGTCTTAAAGGCATAAACATTGCAATAATTTGAAAAATTTATACATTTTTTCCAAAAAAAACTTGTTCTTTTTGCTTTTATTCCCTTCACGCCCAGCCCTTAGCATCCACACACTTCTCTCTGAAACTTCTTACAAATTCAAGCTATTGAGCTACCATTTATGCAGTGCTTGCTGGAATAAAATGGAAAAAGAAGCCAAAATTGAGACTGCTGTTGCTGGATCAGCATCAGATGCCCCGAAATCTCAGACCGTTGAAGAAGATGTAACATCCGCTGAAGATGCCGTTCCTGAAAAGGCAAATTTTGTTGAAATTGTTCCTGGGAAGGTGCGCAAGGAAGTGTTGGAAGAAGGCGAAGGCGAATTGTGGGTAAATCATGCAATTTTGAGTATTTAGGCGTGGTATGGTCTAAAATTCATAGTTTGAAGGAAAAATGTGGATTTTTTTTTGGCTCTTTTTCTTGGAAAAAAACTTAACAAAACTGTGTGTTAGTTATTTTGGATTGTGCTACTCCTTTGACTATTTCGAAGAGAAAAAAATTTTTTTGGAGTTAAAAGATTCTTATTTTTGTTTTCAACTGAAATTGCGCTAAAAAATGTGAAATATTGCCTTTTTTTAGTGGTTTTATGCCATTAATTTCTGTTTTATATGCGATGTTTTGTGTTGTTTTGAAGAAGACAACAGGGTGAGTATGTTAGAATTTTTCGCGATTGCCTGGCTGTTTTTTTCTAGTTCTCTTGTGAAGATTCACATTTTTGAAATACGAAAAATGGCCGGCAGTTTTGGCTGGAATCAGCATTGTGAGAAGAAAGCGGAAGACTAATTAAGATTGGGAGAAAAGCATCGGTTTTGAAAAGAGATTGACTTCATACGCTAGTGCAGGTTTTGGAATAATTTTGTGTGTGTGATTGAGAATTTAAAAAAAAGGGATTTATGGAGCTCTCTGAAGCCTTTTTTTGATGAGTTTGCTTGATTTGTCAATATCTGTTAAATGGTAGTAGCCTCTGTTTTCTATGTTTTTTCCGTAGTTTTCTTTTTTTTTTTTTTCTTCTTCTTCGTCTTTTCCACCTTCTTCTTCTTCTTCGTCTTTTCCACCTTCTTCTTCGTCTTTTCCACCTTCTTCTTC